>CM068743.1:39192878-39361400 GCA_035084275.1 Hydrolagus colliei | reverse complement strand
TTGTATGAGTGTGTGTGTGTGTTAGAGAGCGTGTATGAGTGTGTGTGTGTGTGTTAGAGAGTGTGTATGAGTGTGTGTGTGTGTTAGAGAGTGTGTGAGTGTGTGTGTGTTAGAGAGTGTGTATGAGTGTGTGTGTGTGTTAGAGAGTGTGTGAGTGTGTGTGTTAGAGAGTGTGTATGAGTGTGTGTGTGTGTTAGAGAGTGTGTATGAGTGTGTGTGTGTGTGTTAGAGAGTGTGTGAGTGTGTGTGTGTTAGAGAGTGTGTATGAGAGTGTGTGTGTGTTAGAGAGTGTGTGTGTGTGTGTGTGTGATAGAGTGTGTATGAGAGTGTGTGTGTGTTAGAGAGTGTGTGAGTGTGTGTGTGATAGAGAGTGTGTATGAGAGTGTGTGTGTGTTAGAGAGTGTGTGTGTGTGTGTGTGTGATAGAGAGTGTGTATGAGAGTGTGTGTGAGAGTGTGTGAGAGAGTGTGTGAGAGAGTATATGTGTGTGAGTGTGTGAGAGAGTATATGTGTGTGAGATTGTATGTGAGAGTATGTGTGAGAGAGCGTGTGTGGGGGTATTTGCTCACTCTACCCAAGCCATTCACTCTGTAGTTTCCCTCTCCTCACCTTCTCTTAATAGCCCATTCTCTACAGTGTCAGTGACAGTAACAGTGACAGTAACACTAACAGTAACAGTGACACTAACAGTGACAGTAACAGTGACACTGACTGTAACACTAATAGTAACACGAACAGTGACACACACTAACAGTGACACTAACACCGAGAGTAACACTGACACTAACACTGACAGTAACAGTAACACTGACAGTAACACTAATACTAGCAGTGACAGTAACACTGACAGTAACACTGACAGTAACACTGACACTAATAGTAACACTAATACTAACAGTGACAGTAACAGTGACACCGACACTAACAGTGACACTAAACCAGTGACAGTGAAGCTGAAGGCAATAGCAATATTAACAGCGATAGTAACAGTACTGACACAGTGAGCAGGAGGGGAGAGGGGGAGAGGGGAGAGGGGGGAGAGGGGGAGAGGGGAGAGAGGGGGAGAGGAGAGAGAGGGGAGAGGGGGAGAGAGAGGGAGAGAGGGAGAGGGGGAGAGGAGAGAGAGGGGGAGAGGTTAGAGGGGGAGAGGTTAGAGGGGGGGAGGTTAGAGGGGAGAGGTTAGAGGGGGAGAGGTTAGAGGGGAGAGGTTAGAGGGGGAGAGGGGGGGGAGAGGGGGAGAGGGGGAGAGAGGGAGAGGGGGAGAGGAGAGAGAGGGGGAGAGGAGAGAGGGGAGAGGGGGGAGAGGGGGAGAGGGGGGAGAGGGGGAGAGAGGGAGAGGGGGAGAGGAGAGAGAGGGGAGAGGTTAGAGGGGGAGAGGTTAGAGGGGGAGAGGGTTAGAGGGGGAGAGGGGAGAGAGGGAGAGGGGAGAGAGGGAGAGGGGGAGAGAGGGAGAGGGGGAGAGAGGGATGGTGGGGGGTAAGGAGAGCTAACCTGGGTCATGAGCCTGTCAGCCCCGCTGTCCTCCTCGTCCTTGAAGATGATGTCTGGGTTGTAATTGGGAGTCAACTCCTTGAACCTCTCGGAGTTCCTGCTGATCTTGCCCTCGTACCTGCCGCTGGCTCCCAGAGTCTTCTCGGCCACGTTGGGTATGTACTGTTTGTAGGCCAGGGGGGTGAGTTTCCTGGGGGGTCTCCTCCTGCCGTGTCCCCTGCCCGGTCCACACCCCTCCCCGGGGCTCCACAGGGAGGTCCACACCATGGCCAGAGCCACCCACACCAGCCTCCTGGCTCCCAACATCACCCGCCGCCCGCTCAACCCCCAATCACTCTCACCCACTCACTCTCACTCACTCACTCACTCACTCACACAGGGAGAGAGGGGGAGAGGGGGAACTCACTCACAGAGGAGAGAGGGGGAGAGAGGGAACTCACTCACAGAGAGAGAGGGGGAGAGAGGGGAACTCACTCACAGAGAGAGAGAGGGGGGAGAGAGGGAACTCACTCACAGAGAGAGAGATGGGGAGAGAGGGAACTCACTCACAGAGAGAGAGAGAGAGAGATGGGGAGAGAGGGAACTCACAGGGAGAGAGAGGGAGAGAGGGAACTCACAGAGACAGAGAGAGAGATGGGGAGAGAGGGAACTAACTCACAGGGAGAGAGGGGGAGAGAGGGGGAGAGAGGGGGAGAGAGGGAGAGAGGGAACTAACTCACAGAAATAAGACACAGAGAGAGGGAGGGAGAGGGATGGGAGGCTTGGCTGGAATATATATCTCAGTCTCTCTCTCTGTCTCTATTCTCTCTCTCTATGTGTCAATATATATGTATCCTCTCTGTCTCTCTCTCTATTCTCTCTATTATATCTTTGTCTCTCTCTGTTCGCTCTATTCTCCCTCTCTCTGTCTCTATTCTCTCCCTGTCTCTATCCCCGTCTCTCTCTCTCTCTGTCTATATTCTCGCTCTGTCTCTCTTACTGCTCTCCCTCTCTCTATCTCTCTCTTTATTTATATTCTCTCCCTCTCTCCCTATATATTCTCTCTATCTCTCTCTATTATCTATCACTCTGTATTCGCTCTCTCTCTCTCTCTCTCTCTCTATCTATTCCCTCCCTCTCTCTATCTATTCTCTCCCTTTCTCTCTGTCTCTCCCCTGTTCTCTCTCTTCTGGTTTTCTCACTCTCCACCTAATCTCTCTCTCTGTCTATCTAAGCCCCTCTCTCTCTCTCTCTCCCCTGAATGAGTCTCACTCCCTCTTTCTGTCTCCTTATCTGCTGATTTTCTCACTCTCCACCGACCCACCCAATCTCTCTCTCTCTCTCTCTCTCTCCGTCTCAATCTGTCTCTCTCTCTGTCTCAGTCGCAGTGTCTCTCTCTGTCTCAGTCGCAGTGTCTCTCTCTGTCTCAGTCGCAGTGTCTCTCTCTGTCTCAGTCGCTGTCTCAGTCTCTCTCCCACTCAGTTTCTCTGCCTTTCTCAGTCACCGTCTGTCTCAGTCGCTCTCCCTATCTGACTCAGTCTCTCTCTCTCTCGGTGTCTCAGTCCCTTTCTACTCAACCTCTCTCAATCTCAGTCCCTGTCTCTCTCCGTCTCAGTCTCTCTCTGCGTCTCAGTCTCTCTCTCTCTCTCTCTCTCTATCTCAGTCCCTCTCAATCTCAGTCTCTCTCTCTCTCTCTGTCCTAGTCTCTCTCTGTCCTAGTCTCTCTCTGTCCTAGTCTCTCTCTGTCCTAGTCTCTCTCTCTCTCTCTCTCTATCTCAGTCCCTCTCTGTCTCAGTCTCTGTGTGTGTGCGTGTCTCTCTCTCTCTCTGTGTTTCAGTCCCTCTCAATCGCAGTCTCTCAGTCTCTCTCTCTCTCTGTCCTAGCCTCTCTCTGTCCCAGTCTCTCTCTCTCCCAGTCTCTCCCCGACAATTCTCACACACTCCACCGATCCACCTATTTGCCAGCAAAAAAAAGGGTGGGGGGGGGGGGGGGGGGGAAGAAAGAGAGAGAGAGAGAAATATATATAGATATATA
The DNA here is from genome assembly GCA_035084275.1 of Hydrolagus colliei. Classification (NCBI taxonomy): domain Eukaryota; kingdom Metazoa; phylum Chordata; class Chondrichthyes; order Chimaeriformes; family Chimaeridae; genus Hydrolagus; species Hydrolagus colliei. Next base: position 39,357,897 of record CM068743.1, on the reverse strand, counting down.
TACTGGCAGGTGCTGAAGGCTGCAAAGTCCCAGGCTGGAGATGTCCACACAGTAATTTTGGAGGAGAGGAGAGGAGGGGAGGAAAGAGAGAGAGGGTGGTGGTGGTGTGGGGGGGGGGGGGGGGGGGGGGGGGTGGGGTAACAATATTTTTGGTGGGTGTGGGAGAAAGATTAATCTATCTCTCCCTCTCTCTCTCTATATATATATTTTTCTCTCTGTGGGGAATAAAAAAAAATAAAAGTCTAGAGAGGTAGGGAGTGAGTGAGAGAGTAAGGGAGGGAGGGAGTGAATGAGTGAATGAAGGGGGGAATAGCTGTGGTTTGAAGACAGGAGAGGATTCTAAGTCCTGTGTATTATAGGCTCGAAAAAACTCCCCCAACTCCTGGCCCTGATTGGCTGGATGGGAGCTTAAAGGGGATCTTGAATGCTTTTTTTTTACTCTCTACCTGAGAATTAAGGACCACAGGCAAAAACACACACTACACACACTCACACACATACATACTCACACACACACATACTCACACACACACACACACATACACACACACACATACATACTCACACACACACACACACACATACTCACACACACACACACATACATACATACTCACACACATACATACTCACACACACACACACATACATACATACTCACTCACACACACACACACATACATACTCACTCACACACACACACACATACATACTCACTCACACATACATACACACTCACACATACACACACATTCACTTTCACACACACTCACGCATTATCACACATACATACACTACACTCACTCAAATACTCTCACACACTCTCACTCACACACACTTTCACACACACACATACATAAACACTCACACATACACTCTCTCAGCATGGGCTCCCTCTCCCCACTGATCTCTCCCATCCCCATCCACCAGCCCCCCTGTCCCTCTCTCTCCTCTCACACTCACTGCCCCCCCACCCCCCCATACCTCCCACCCCTCTCTCACTCTCCTACCCACTCCTCTCTCTCTGATGCCCTACCTCTCTCTCCCACCTCTCCCCTCCATCCACCAGCCCCCTGTCACTCTCCCTCTCTCTCCTCTCACACCCTCTCTCTCTCCCCCTACTCACCCTCTCTCTCCCCACCTCTCCCTTCCACCCACCAGTCCCCTATCCCTCCCTCTCTCTCCTCACACTCTCTCACTCCCCTCCTCTCCCTCCATCTCTCTCCCCTTGCCCACCTCTCTCTACTCCCCCTTCTCTCCCCCTCACTTCTCTCTCACCCTCCCCATGTCTCCCCTCCCCACTTATCTCCTGTCTTTTTCCCCACCCTATCTTCCCCCCACCCACCCCCCAGTTTTAAGCCACACATTTATTTTTCTAACCCCCCCTTCCAACCCCCCCTACACTCCTCCTCTTCCACCCCCCCCATCCAGCCTCAACCCACCTTAAAGTTATTGCAAGAGGAAAACTTCAGTATAATATACAAAACTCATTCACTTTTTTTCTCCCTCCCCCCCCACCCCATCCACGAATAACTTCACTCATCCCATCGCACAGTCCATGTGTTTGATTTGCTCTGTGTGTCTCTGTCTTTAATATCCAGGGCAAATTAACATTTAATTTAAATTTTAAATTGGGAGGGGGAGGGAGAGGGGTGAAAAAAACACTGTCTAATGGGACAATTCAAGTTATGCCTTGAATTGACACAGACTCCCAACAGAAACACTTGCAATCACATGACTTGTTTGAACACAGAGAAAACACACGATTGCTTATTGATTGATTGATTGAGTGATTGAGTGATACATTTAAGTCGTCTCTCTCTCTCCGTCCTCTCTGTCTCGCTGTTAGTCTGATTTCCCCCCCTGGTTCTCTCATATGATGCTGATGAACTATATATATATATATATATATTTTACCCGCACACTCATACACTCTCTCACTCACACACACACTCACACACACTCAAGCCCATTCTCATCCACTCACATACTCTCACACACACAGTCATTCACACACAAACAAACACACACACTCATTCTCTCACACAGTCACTCACACACAAACACTCATTCTCACTCACTCACACACATTCACTCTCATTCACTCTCACTCACACTCACACACTCTCACTCACACTCACGCACACACACAGAGCTAGTTGCACGACTATAATTTTATTTTTGATGTCGTTTTTTGTTAAATGTGACAAACTTTTTTCGACTGAACCCTAGCTAGGCGGTGTTTCAAAAGCACACACTACATACACACACAATTAGCAGCCATCGATCCGTGTAAACTTTCAAAGGAAACGAGTTTCACGTTAAATTAAATTGTTAACTCAATGCAGACTCGCAAACTCATGTCTTGATCTGCAGACCAGCCAGGCAATCAGAGAGAGGGGATGTGTGTGTGAGAGAGAGGGGGAGAGACAGACAGATAGAGAGAGAGAGAGAGAGAGAGAGGCAGACTGGGAGAGGGACAGAGAGAGAGAGAGACTGAGAGAGGGACAGAGAGAGAGACAGGGAGAGGGACAGAGAGAGAGAGAGACAGGGAGAGGGACAGAGAGAGAGAGAGAGACTGAGAGAGGGACAGACAGAGAGAGAGAGACAGGGAGAGGGACAGAGAGAGAGAGAGGGAGAGGGAGAGAGAGAGAGAGGGAGAGGGAGAGGGACAGAGAGAGAGACAGACTGAGAGAGGGACAGAGAGAGAGACAGACTGAGAGGGACAGAGAGAGAGAGACACACACACAGAAAGAGGCAGACAGACAGAGAGAGACAGAGAGAGACAGATAGAGACAGACTGAGAAAGGGACAGAGAGAGAGAGACACACACACACAGAAAGAGGCAGACAGACAGAGAGAGACAGAGAGAGACAGATAGAAAGAGACAAAGAAGGGGACACATAGACATAGACACAGAGACAGACAGAGAGAGATAGAGAGACAGAAACAGAGAGATATAGACAGAGAGAGAGAGGCAGGCAGAGAGCGAGAGAAAGACAGAAAGAGAGACAAAGATACAGAGAGAGACAGAGACAGACACAGACAGACAGAGAAGGGTATACACAGAGACATGTATACACAGAGACATAGAGAGAGAGAGAGAGAATCCAACTCTCCCCCAAAACGATAATGATACTTTCCTTAGGGAGAAAAATACTGAATAACAATAAGAAAACCCAAAACAAAATCACATTTATATTCTGAACCTTTCACGTCGGGAGGACGTCCCACATCTAGTCTACTCAAATCAACTGGGAGCTCGGGATTTGGAGGAGATTTAGTTGCTAAAAAAAAATACTGTTTATTTCACCCCCCCCCCAAACAAATATATAGACAATTCCCTTGTACAATATACCCAGTGAAGCGCTTTGAGACGTCTGCAAAGGAGGTAATAAAGTCGCTGTATGAAACACCATCGATAATTAATCATTTTGTTTGGAGTCTGTCTGTGTGTGTGTGTCTGTGTCTCTGGGTGTGTGTCTGTCTTTCTCTGTGTGTGCATCTCTCTCTCTCTCTCTCATTCTGTGTGTCTGTGTGTGTCGGTCTCTCTGTGTGTGTCTGTGTGTATCGTTTTCTCTCTCTCTCTCTCTCTCCCCCCACCCCGTCTGTCTGTCTCTCTCTGTCTATGTGTATCTGTCTCTCTCTCTGTCTTTCTTTCTGTGAGTGTTTGTCTTTCCCTCTCTCTCTCTCTCTCTGTACTTTCTCTCTCTGTGTCTTTCTCTGTGTGTCTCTCTCTCTGTGTGTCTGTGTGTATGTGTGTGTCTCTGCGTCTGTCTTTCTGTGTGTGTGTCTCTCTCTATGACTGTCTTTCTCTATGTGTATGTGTGTGTGTGAAAAGTCAGAGCTTAAATTATCCAATGTATTGATAGAAAGACCCTGTTTTCTCCCTCCCTCCCTCCCCATTCCAATCAGACATTTAAATTTAATGCTTATTATAATAATTCGACATTTCAAATGAAGTTTTTAAGTGTTTTTCCTCTCTTTTTGTGTGTTTCATTCATTCAGCAAAATCCAAAAAAATTTACATATTTTTGTCTATATATATATATATATTATATATATTTTTTTTAAACTGATCAGGTTATAACAAAGACATTTCCTTCCAAAGACACGCGTTTCTGTCTGTCTAACGAGTCCTTTCTGAATCTCAGGGCATTAAAATGTTCAAAAATCAAATCAAATTCAAATCAAATACACAAAAAAAATTCATCGGTCGACGGCTGAAATGGGTTAAATTCAAAGATGAAAAAAAACGATTTGTATTCAAAGGAAACTTAATTTAATCAACTTTTCAATTTAAATTTAAATTAAAAAGGTGGGAAATGGGGGTGGGGGGGGGAAAGGGAAGGGTTCAAATAATACTAATTATTATTATTAAATAACACACAGATATGTAGTAAGTTTGTCACATAACTAAACATTACACTGGACACAGTATGTACAAATAAACACTGTCTCGGTCATTTTCACTCAATAGGAAAGTAAATTAAATGCTTTAATAGTATTTAATTAAAGTTAAATACCCCCTTCTCTCCCTCTCACTCACTCCTTCTCTCTCCCTCCCTCTTCCATTCTCTCCCTCACTCTCTCTCCCCTTCCCTCTCTCACTCCCTCACCCCTTCCCTCCCTCCTTCTCACTCCCCATCTCCCTCCCTCCTTCATTCCCACTCCCTCACTCCCCCTTCCTTCCCTCCCTCTCTCCCTCTCTCCCCATCTCCCTCCCTCCTTCCTTCCCACTCCCTCACTCCCCCTTCCTTCCCTCCCTCTCTCCCCATCTCCCCCCTCTCCCTCACACCCTCTCCCTCCCTCCTTCCTTCTCCTTCCCTCCTTCTCTCCTGCCCTCCCTCTCTCACTCCGCAATTCTCCACGAATATTCTCTGAGTATGGCACAAGGAATTCTACACAATTATAATAAAACATAAGAATAAAAATATAATGAACAATAAAACTCATACAAACTGTTGTAACTGTTTTTATTGCCCCCCCCCCCCCATCCCCATCACCCGTCTCTCCCTCTGTCCACACACTTATTCTCTCACACTCTCTCTCTAAACCTTCTCTCTGTCTCTCCCCCCCCCACACGTTTATTCTCTTTCACACTATCTCACACTGTGTGTGTGTGTGTCTCTCTCTCTCTCCATCACACACTTACTCTCTCACACTATCTCTCTCTCTCTCTCTAAACCTCTCTGTCTCTCTCTCTCTCTCTCTCCCCTACACACCTACCCTCTCTCACACTATCTCTCACACTGTCTCCCTCTCTCTAAACCTTCTCTCTGTCTCTCTCACACACTTACACTCTTAATCTCTCTCTCACTTTCTCTCACACTCCGACACTCTCTCTCTCTCTCTCTCTCTCACTATAATCCTCTCTGTCTCTCTCTCTCTCCCACACACTTACCCCTCTCTCACACTGTGTGTGTGTCTTTCTCTCTCTGTAATCATTCTCTGTCTGTCTCTGTCTTCCCCCCAAACACTCACCCTCTCTCACACTCGGTCTCTCTCTAAACCATCTCTCTATTCCCATCTCTCCCCTAACACACTTACACTCTCACACTATCTCCCTCTCTCTCCAAACCTTCTCTCGGTCTCTCTCACTCACTTACACTCTCACAATATCTCTCACACTCTCTCACTATAATCCTTCTCTCTGTTTCTCTCTCCACTATACTTACTCTCTCTCACCTCTCTTACACTATCACTCACACCCTATGTGTGTGTGTGTCTCTCTCTCTCACTGTAATCATTCTCCCTGTCTCTCTATCTCTCCCACACACTTACCCTCTCTCACACTATCTCTCACTCTCTCTCTCACTTGTATCATCTCTTTCCCTCTCCCTTCTTTTCATGGCATCTACCGATGAACTAAATGTGAATGGATTTTACAAAAAAAATTGATGGGTAGGGGGAATATCAATCAATCAATCAATCAATCAATCAATCACTCACTCACTCACTCACTCTTTATTTCATTCTCTCTTATATTATAAATTATATATATTATATTATATGTAGATATATATATATATATTCAGCGAATGGCATTTCTCACCCCTCTCCACTCAAAAAAAAGCGCTCCCTTGATTTAAAAAAAACGATTTAATAAAAAATAACTTTTTTTTCCAGTAAAAACCCCCCCCCAAAACAGGTTGATGTTGTCGCCAAGTCTGAAATTCACTCAGTGTCTCTCCTTCCATCTCTGCCGGTGATTTCCTAAAACACATATTATTATTATTATTATTATTTTTTATTATCATTAAAAACAGAAAGGAAAAGTGCAGTCATTGTAAAAAAACACAAAAGCAACTCTGATGGGGTTCTGATCTGTCTGTCTGTTTTTGTATGTTGTGTTTGTGTGTGTCTGTATTGTGTGTGTCTGATGCGTGTGTCTGAGTGTGTGTGTGTGTGTTGTGTCTGTCTGTGTGTGTGTCTGTCTGTGTTGTCTATATATGTGTGATATATGTGTGTTGTGTGTGTCTGTCTCCGATGTGTGTGTGTATGTGTGCATGTGTTTGTGCTGTGTGTGTCTGTTTGTATGTGTTGTGTGTGCTTGTGTAGTGTGTGTGTCTATGTTGTGTGTGTTGTGTGTGTGTATCTGTGTGTTTGTGTGTCTGTTTGTATGTGTTGTGTGTATGTGTTGTTTATGTGTGTCTGTCTCTGTTGTTTGTCTGGTTGTGTGTGTCTGTTTGTATGTGTTGTGTATGTGTCTGTGTGTTTGTGTTGTTTGTATGTGTTGTGTGCATGTGAGTCTGTGTGTTTGTGTTGTTCGTGTGTTGTTGTGTGTTTCTGTTTGTATGTGTTGTGTGTGTATGTGTTTGTTGGTAGTGTTGCATGTGTGTCTGTATGTGGTGTGTGTGGTATGTGTATGTGTGTCTGTGTGTTTGTATTGTTTTTGTGTTGTGTATGTGTGTCTGTGTGATTGCGTTGTTTGTGTGTTGTGTATGTGTGTATGTGTGTTTGTGTTGTTTGTGTATTGTGTATGTGTATCTGTGTGTTATGTCATGTAAGTGTGTAAAAAAAATCAACTGTTGAGACAAACAATTCAATCGAATAACATTAGAGCATTTTCTAAGATAATCAATGCAATCTTAAAATCACTTTCCTCTCTCTCTCTCTCTCTCCCCACCATCCCAACCCCACCTCTCTCTCCCACTTTCTCTTTTCGTCCCTTAAAAAAACCCATTGCTTTCATCTCCTTCCCAGTAGCCAAAAAAAAATACCACTGGACAATATCAAAGTAAGTTTTGTAGACAGCACAGGCCAGTGGAAGGAAGGCTGGGGAGTTAATAAAGAAATAAAGTTTTATTTTCAACCCCCACTCACTCATTCACTCACTCACTCACTGCTCTCTCCCTCTCTCTATCCCCAAACCAAACAGAAACACAATTCACTGAGACAGCCAGCAGCAATTTGCTCCATTAAAACAGTAGAATCCAGGCTATATGTTTATGGCAGCGATCACACATCTTAATATATATTTTTAACAATAAAATATCATCCACAACAAGGATAATAAAATCATAATAAAACAGATGTGAGTGTTTATATTAGTATATATTCTACTACTCAATTTAAACAGTGAGAGATTTTATTTCCCTCCCACCTCACCCCACGATAATTAAGGATTTCTATATTCTAGTTTCACGCCCGGTGGGAATTCTCCAAGGGAAGAAGGAGTCCCTGTAGCTCAGTGGTTAGAGAACTCGCCTTACAAGTGTGAGACCTGTGTTCGAATCCAGGCAGATCAGGGCAAAACCTTGGGCAAGTTTCCTTACTCCACACACACACACACATATAAGCCTAATAATAATCCCTCTAAAAAAAAAGACACAATAATAAAAATTGGTCATTTTGAATCCAGAACTGTTTGTGGCAATGCTACTGTGCGCAATTAGCTGCCGCGTTTCACCCACAAACATATATACAGTCAATTCACTATAAAGTATATTCTGTGAAGCGCTTTGAGATGTAGATAAAATGTGAAAAAAACGCTGTATCAAATGCAACGATTATTATTATTATTCTAAGGAAAGAAACGGAAGAAGGCAGAAGGAGAGTGAGTGAATATAAAGTTTGTTCTTCGCCTTCCAGGAACAATTATTGCATATTATTCCTTGGGTTAAGGTTATAAGAACAGACAGTTGGACTTTTATTTGAGATGAAATCCTAATGGAAATGACTTGGGCTCACTCACTCACTCACTCACTCACTCACTCACTCACTCACTCACTCACTCACTCACTCACTCACTCACTCACTCACTCACTCACTCACTCACTCACTCACTCACTCACTCACTCACTCACTCACTCACTCACTCACTCACTCACTCACTCACTCACTCACTCACTCACTCACTCACTCACTCACTCACTCACTCACTCACTCACTCACTCACTCACTCACTCACTCACTCACTCACTCACTCACTCACTCACTCACTCACTCACTCACTCACTCACTCACTCACTCACTCACTCACTCACTCACTCACTCACTCACTCACTCACTCACTCACTCACTCACTCACTCACTCACTCACTCACTCACTCACTCACTCACTCACTCACTCACTCACTCACTCACTCACTCACTCACTCACTCACTCACTCACTCACTCACTCACTCACTCACTCACTCACTCACTCACTCACTCACTCACTCACTCACTCACTCACTCACTCACTCACTCACTCACTCACTCACTCACTCACTCACTCACTCACTCACTCACTCACTCACTCACTCACTCACTCACTCACTCACTCACTCACTCACTCACTCACTCACTCACTCACTCACTCACTCACTCACTCACTCACTCACTCACTCACTCACTCACTCACTCACTCACTCACTCACTCACTCACTCACTCACTCACTCACTCACTCACTCACTCACTCACTCACTCACTCACTCACTCACTCACTCACTCACTCACTCACTCACTCACTCACTCACTCACTCACTCACTCACTCACTCACTCACTCACTCACTCACTCACTCACTCACTCACTCAAACAATCAAATCAAATCAAATCAAATCAAATCAAATCAAATCAAATCAAATCATTTAATACTGTAGAGCGTGAGACCTGTGTTCAAACCCTGGCAGGTCAGGACAAAACCTTGGGTGAGTTTCCTTTCTCCACACATACACACATACACATATGCACGCGCCTAATAATAATCCATCCAAAGAAAAATCACAATAATAAAATTGTCATTTCAATCCACAATTTGTGGCAACGCTGCTGTGCACAATTGGCTGCCGCGTTTTTCCCACAAAATATATAGTCAATTCACTTTACAGTATATTCTGTGAAGCGCTTTGAGACATTGAGAAGATGTGAAAAGTGCTACATCAAATGTAATATTATTATGTATAATCGTGTATGTATGTATGTATGTATGTATGTATGTATGTATGTATGTATGTGAGTGTTCAAGATTCATGAACAACAACTTGCGTTTATACAGCATTGTACGGAGCCTCTAACCCATCCCATTAGCCGAATGTCTCAGAGAGTTTTACAAAGACAGGGACAGACGCCAAGCGAGGGATTCGAAAAGCAAATTTTCTAGGAGATGGATAGTGGTTGCATAGAAATGTGTTCAATTGAATGTGATCCAATAGCAGTATATCTCAATAGGAATCTTTAATAATAATAATAATCCTTGCATTTGATATATTGCTTTTCACATATTCTAGACGTCTCAAAGCGCTTCACAGAATATACTGTAAAGTGAATTGACTGTATACTTGTGGGTGAAACGCGGCAGCCAATTGCGCAGAGACAGTCGTGGATTGAAATGACCAATGTTTTATTTGGGGTTATTTTTGGACGGATTAGGCGCGCGCGTGTGTGTGAGAGTGTGTGTGTGAGAGTGTGTGTGTGAGAGTGTGTGTGTGAGAGTGTGTATGTATGAGAGCACGTGTGTGTGTGTGTGTGTGTGTGTGTGTTTGTGTGTGTGTGTGTGTGTGCGGAGTAAGGAAACTTGCCCAAGGCTTCGCCCTGACCTGCCTGGAGTTGAACACAGATCTCATGCTTGTAAGGCGTTCTATTACAATTTCTGTTGACTGGAAGGAATTCCATTCCAATTGGGGCTCAGGGAGAAACAGAATAGAGTTCCCATATATCAGTGGAACACACAGAAGTCACCTTTAAATCAACCTGTTCACTCCTAAATGCAGAATCCTGAAAACAAAATGTCATAAATTGTACCTCTAATGTATTGGAATGAAAATCAAAAGCTAAGGCTCTTTATATCACTGAAGCAGTTTATATAGTAAAAAAAAACAATAATTTGGTCACTCAATCCAGGCTGTTTATAGGACCCTGCTGTGTGCAATTGGCTGTCGCATTTCTCCCCCAAAAGATAGTCAATTCATTTTACAGTATATACTGGGAAGTTCTTTGAGATATCTTGATGATGTGATAAGGCACTATAATCCAAGGATTATAATTATTTGTACTATTATAAAGCACTATATCAAATGCAAAAAATATTATTATTACTGCATATAAATAAGTGGCAAGTAGCTAAATAAGAGTTACTATATTAAGGATACACTCTGTGAAGTGCTTTGAGACATGATAAGGTACATATGTATCAAATCTGTCTATCTGGACATCGATCGATCTATGAGCATCCCTCCCAGCCTATGTAATAGAATATCAAATGAAACCTGCGACAGGGAAATGCAACCTAAAAACCGCAGGACAAAATAATAATAATAGGAATACTAATACTACTACTAATAATAACAATCCTTGCATTTGAGATAGCGTCTTCTAGACTGTGTCTCAAAGCGCTTCACAGGAAAGTGAATTGACTGCATATTTAAGGGCGAAACGCGGCAGCCAATTGCGCAAAGCAGCGTCCCCACAAACAGTCATGAAAAATGACCAATTGATGATTGTGTTTTTTGAGGGATTATTATCAGGCAAACCCGCGTGAAATTGAACCCAGGTCCCTCGCTTGTAAGGCGAGTGCTCTACCGGCTAAGCTACGATAAAATGAAGAGCAAGGTCCTTGTAGTGGGACATCCACCTTCCTGGGTGTCCCTTGCACATCTATCCTAAAATTACCTGGCTATATATAGACACTATATATATATATATATATATTATATATATCTATACAGTATCTATATATCCATCAGTGTTATTTCCTAAAAGAAAACAATCTAATCTGTGTGGGAAAGGAGGGGGGCCATAACGGAAAGGGCGGGCAAGCAAACGAACGAATGAACGAATGAACGAAAAATGCCCCCCAAAAAGAAATAAATGCAAATGGGGTGTAAATGTGTCAGAAAGACAACATCTACACGCAGGTTTTTAAAAAATAGTCTGGTCAGACAAGAGAACGATTCGAATCAGTGCAATTAGGCTCATACCTCATCCTCCACCACTGTCTCGTTGAATGCCCTGGTTACCATGGCTAGAGCTGGAGGACAGATGGACTTTTTTTTCGAGCCAAGGCATTGTCTCTTAAACTTTCCCCAAACACACAGAGAGGAAGGAGAGCCCATACCACCCCCCACCCAAGTACCACACCCCCTCCCCCCCCGAACCCCTCCACCCCCCCTCCCCTTCCAAGCCCCCCCAACCCTCAGCTCCGAGCAGAGCAGCAGATTTGTGTACTTTTGGGCAAGACACAGCCAAGTCTCACGAGGAATCTGAGGAGAGTACAGGTTGGCATTTAGAGTGTGAGCATGTGTGTGTGTGAGCGTGAGTGTGTGAGTGTGTTTTTTTTTTCCATCATACCAATTGGCTTTTCTAGACACCTCAGCAATTAGACAACCATAAATGTATTCATGCTGGACTCTGAACAATATTTTTCGTTTCGTTGCACACCCATACATCTCTGTCTATTTCTTGTTGGTGAGGCAGGGGCTGGGGCAGGGGCTGGGATTGGGCTAGGGCACTCATCTGTGTTAATACATAGCTCAGAGGCTGAAATTGCTTGTTCATTTCAGTCCATGGCTCTTCGTTAAAGTCTTAAGCATCTTGTAAGCGCTTTGAGACGTCTTGAAGACTTGGATAAGGTGCTATATCAAATGTAAGCATTATTATTATTTATTATTATTATTCAGAAGTCTTGTAGCTCAGTGGTTAGAGCACTTACCTCGCAAGCGAAAGACCTGGGTTCAATTCCTGACAGATCATGGTGAAACCTTGGGCAAGTTTCCTTACTTTGCACACACACACACACACACGCATAATAATAATCCCCCCCAAAAAAATAATAAAATTGGTCATTTCAATCCACGACTGTTTGTGGGGGACGCTGCTGTGCCCAATTGGCTGCCGCGTTTCGTCCACAAACATACAGTCAATTCACTTTCCATTACATTCTGTGAAGCTCTTTAAGCCGTCTGGAAGACATAAAAAAGCGCTACATCAAATGTAAGGATTATTATTATTATTATTAATCATAAGATTTCTTATACGAGTTGGGTATCCTGGCCACATTGAGAAGAGTGTGCTTGAGTGCAAACAGACAGCCTAAATGTGTAACATTATCTTGGATGTATCATTGCGATTGGGGAAAGGTAGCTAGAGCACATTGGTGAATCCATGCCAACTTCTGGAGGACGCTATATACTGTACAGGAGGCATTAGTAGGGCATAAGGCAAGTGAATCATGCATGGGGAATGACATATTTTAATCTCTTCAATCTAATGGAATTGGATATCCAAAGCCTGAATCAATACCAAGAAGTGTCTGGCTATAGAATGAACACAATGTGAGTTGGCAAATTAAACAGTGGTCAAAGTACAGAATTTAATCTTTCTAGCCTGAGTACAAATAAACTAAAGTTAGACTTAAAGTTAACGTGGCCAGTCTCCGCCACTGCCCCACCCCTCAGACTGCAGAAATTCCCCCCGTCCACGCATTTGTCACGTCAAGGCTCGACTGTGGGAAACTCCCTCCTCGTCGGCCTTCCCAGCTCTTCCCTTCGCAAGTCGCAGATCATCCAGAAATCTGCAGCTCGTGTCCTCGCCCTCACCCGAACTCTGACCAAATCACTCCCACTCTCGCCCACCTGGCTCCATTGGCTCCCCCATTCCCCCAATTCGAGATCTTCGTCCTCACTTTCAAAGCCACTCATCGCCTTGCTTCCTCCTATCTCGGCAACCTGCTAACCCCCTATCAACTTGCCCGCACCCTCTGTTCAGCGGGCTCTGGCCTGCTCCATGCCCCCAACCGACCCGTCCTAGCATCGGTGGCCGGGCTTTCAGCCTTTCTCTCTCTGCCCCCCACACTCTAGAACTCTATCCCACAGTCACTCGGCCTCGCTCCCTCCTTTGCCTCCTTCAAGGCCGGTCTCTTCCTCTTTGATCGTACCTTGTGCCGCCCTCCCAACTCTCCCTCCCCTCCCAACTCTCTCCCCCACCCTCCCAACTCTCTCTCTCCCCTTCCCCCTTACCCTGCCCTTCCCCCTTGCTCGAGTCCCGACCCCTGACTGTCAGCTCCTTGTGACGTCCTCCCGACATGAAAGACACTCTATAAATGTCATTTTGTTGTTGTTGTTGCTGTTTATAGCACAATACATTCTATTCCAATTTTTCTTTGTTCAATCTGACACCCATCACTTGCTCCAAACCAAACTGGTGAGAGGTCTAGGTATGTACAACAATAATAATAATAATAATAAATAATCCTTGCATTTGATATAGTGCTTTTTCACGTTTTCTAGATGTCTCAAAGCGCTTCACAGAATATACTGAAAGTAATTTGACTGTATATATTTGTGGGTGAAACGTGGCAGTCAATTGCGCACAGCAGCGTCCACGACAAACAGTTGTAGTTTGAAATGACCAATTTTATTATTGTGTTTTTTTTTGGAGGGATTATTATCAGACATGTGTGTGTGTGGAGTAAGGAAACTTGCCCAAGGTTTCGCCCTGACCTGCCTGAATTCGAACACACAGGTCTCATGCTTGTAAGGCGAGCGCTCTAACCACTGAGCTACAGGAACTCTACAATGCATGGTTTCCATTCTTCTGCTATGGAGTGTATATTTTGCTGATGGATGTAACAACAACAACAACAACACACCCTGGTTACCAAATCCCTTGGAGTTTAGCACAGATTGGCAAGAGCCAGAGCTCAAAATTCTCAGAGATTAAATGGCAAACCGCTAAAACTTACACCTTGTCATTGCAAGTACTGCCAAGTTTCCTGTGACTTGTCCAGCTAAGAAGTGCCCTACTTGACGGAATTGCCTTGCTTTGGATTCCAGGATAAATAGGAACTCAATGGCAAAAACAATTCCCCTTTCTCCATGATTAGACCGATTCTCCAACTTCTATCAATTATAATAATAATATATAATAATCCTCACATTTGATAGAGCGCTTTTCACATCTTATCGATGTCTCGAAAAGCACTTCACTGAATATACCGTAAAGTGAATTGACTGTATGTATATTTGTGGGCGAAACGCGTCAGCCAATTGCGCACAGCAGCGTCCCCACACAAACAGTTGTGGATTAAAATGACCAATTTTATTATCGTGTTTTTTTTGATGGGTAATTATTAGGTGTGTGTGTGTATATGTGTGTGTGTGGAGTAAGGAACTTGCCCAAGGTTTCGCCATGATCTGCCTGGATTCGAACACCGTTTCTCACGCTTGTAAGGCGAGTGCTCTAACCACTGAGCTACAGGAGCTCCACAAGGAGCCAAGATGGTTGGTCCATCACCAATAATGCCTTGGTTGCCCTCGTCTGTTTTAGGAAATTAGATGGATTACCAAGAAAACAACACATAAATCTAATGGAACTTGGTACTTGAATCAATACAGTGCTAAAAAGCGGCTTGCTACGGAATGAACACAAAGTGAGTTGGCAAATTAAACAGTGGTCAAAGTACAGCGTTTTATCTTTCTAGCCTGAGTACAAATAAATGTAAAGACTAGCAAAACTGCAACAGAGGGTAGAGTTGATTGTGATATTCCATTGCCAGACATCATCATCATCATCATCATCATCATCATCATCATAATAATAATAATAATAATATTAATAATAATCCTTGCATTTGATACAGCGCCTTATCACATCTTCTAGACCACTGGTTCTCAAACCTTTTCAGTAATGTATCCCTTGTTCATTTTCAACATTATCGTGTAGCCCCCACCCGACCACATACACATACTCACACACCACCCCCCTCATTCCACTTGCATTTTATGACCAAGCTTTTCTTATATAACAAAATAACTGGCGACATACAAAACCAGGGGAATAACAATGAAATATACAATTTGGAAGGCTATAAAATGCTGACTAAGAGCTAAATAAATCAATGTACCGCCACCTGTACCCGTGGAAGTCATTCTGTACCCCCGGGGTACATGTACCCCTGGTGGAGAACCGCTGGTCTAGACGTCTCAAAGCGCTTCACAGAATATACTGTCAAATGAATTGGGTGTATAAATTTATGGGTGACATGTCACATTGGAGCTTTAATCAACCCCAAGTCAACCCTTTGCCTCGTCTGAGAAGGATAAGAAGAAGAAGAAGGAAAAGGCATCTCAAAACCTTAAATGATATAATGCTAATTGTGGCTCGCGCCTTGGTCAAACCCCCAATGAAAATTCTACTTCTGATCAATTTTAAAAACAATAATAATTTAGTCACTCACTCAATCCAAGTTTATCTTAATTTAATATCATTTGGTGAGGTATATCACACAGCTTTGTACCTTTTGAAAAGCTTTATAGTTGAAAGCGCATGTTCATAATTAAAGGAATTCAGTGCCTTGTTTCTTATTCACCTTAAAGCATCACCTAAGGATGATAGTATCACATTTAACATTCATTCCAAAGATAATAATAATAATCCTTGCATTTGATGTAGTACCATATCACATCGTCAAGATGTCTAGAAGGCATCAAAAAGCGCTATATCAAATGCGAGGATTATTATTATTAGTAAAATGAGGAAAGTGGGGGATTAGGAGTTGCCGATGGGTCCATCGAAGAGGAGAGACTTGAGGCGGGACTTGAAGGAGGCCAGGGAGGGGGCGAGGTCGGTGGAGGGACTGCGGGGTGGAGTTCCACAGTTTGGGAGTAGTATGGCTGAAGGCTCACCCGCCAATGGTGGGATGGGGTGGGTGGGTCGGGGAACGTGGAGCAGTCCACAGCCTGCTGAGCGGAGGGAGGGGCTGGGCAGGTTGGTAAGGGGATATGAGGTGACAGATGTAGGGTGGGGTGAGGTTGTGGACCGCTTTAAATGTGAACAACTGGGTTGGTTCCTCCTTACACAGAACCGCATCTCTCTCCATCGTTCAGCTTTGGTCTGCCTATATCCAGACGCACGTATAATTCCAAATGACTATTTGGTATTTTGTTCCCGGAAATAAAAGCAAGGCATATTTGCAAGTACAATACTGCATATTACCTTCATTAACTTGTCCACTAACCAGTCATCCATAATGAGTAACCTGTCCCTCCCTCCCTTCACCCCCCCCACTACCCTACAGACATAACCCCCCCACCCCACATTGATTGATTAAAAATTTCACACAGTTATTTCCTCTTGCGATTAAAAACCGAACACTTTTTTCCGTTCACCTCATTGCGAGTGCTGTGACGTTTCTGGGCTCGATCCCCAAACCGACCAGCCCACTGACTGATAGTATTCCGACCAGTTGGTCGACTGCAGTTGACAAAGGGATGCACAATCTTGATGGCACTGATCCCATCACTTTCCAGTATCTCGAAGAGCGAGTTTTGATTGTTTTATAATGACTGTTTGGGCTCACACTGTCCAGAAAATAAATCTTATCTATTTCTCCACGTCAGGCACGGGCCGATTAGAATTTGCACTAGCCAAATGTTTCTGTTTACCTGTACCCTTGATAATGTCACAGAATAGATTTGTGGCTATCAGATTAATAAGAAGCCTTAAGGCTATAGGATCCGTTTGCTGATTATCACCACAAACCCCGCAAAAAAAAATCCCCAAAAGGGCGAAGGACATTATTATTCAAGCTATTTGTTTCGGACCAATTTTTTTTACAATTGCACTTATTGTGACGCTCCTGTAGTCAGTGGTTAGAGCACTCACTTGCCTTACAAGCGTGAGACCTGTGTTCGAATCCAAACAGGTCAGGGCGAAAGCTTGGGCAAGTTTCCTTACTTATCCCACACACGCACACGCGCCTAATAATAATCCGTCTAAAATAAAAGACAATAATAAAAATTGGTCATTTCAATCCATGACTGTTTGTGGGGACGCTGCTGTGCACAATTGGCTGCCGTGTTTCGCCCACACAAATATATATCTACAGTCAATTCACTTTACAGTATATTCAGTGAAGCGTTTTGAGACGTCGATAAAATGTGAAAAGCGCATCACATTGTCAAATGCAAGGATTATTATAATTATTATCACCTGTAATAATCATCACATCACATACCACAAATCCACCCACGCCCCTTACCACCCCACTCCCCCCGCAAAAAAAACCCAACACCCCCAATTTCCCCCAACCCCCATTCAGGATTTGGATCTCAGGGATTATGGAAGCACGTTTACTCAGTTCCTCACTGGACCACCAGATGGAGTTCCTCATTACAACAGGGTGTTGGTTGAGTGGGATGATGGGGTGGGTGGGTGGGGGGGTAATGTTGGGGAGGTGGTGGTGTGGAGGGGGAGAGGGGGAAAGGAAAAGTCACACACAAAATACCCAACCGCAGTCAGACCAGCCGGCGTTTGGCCAGTGATAACACTGCGGACGGATGTCTCTTCTATCCCATAGTTTAAGTTATTGGTCTCTTGGCTCTATGCAGGGGATTGGTGTGGAGTAAGTAATCGGTGTCCTATCATGATTATAAATGGTGGCAGCCTGGCAGAAGGCTGTTGATTTACATTGTGCGTGATGTCCATAGTCCATAGGAGCTCCTGTGGTTCACTGGTTAGAGCACTCGCCTTACAAGAGTGAGACCTGTGTTTGAATCCAGGCAGGTCAGGGTGAAACCTTGGGCAAGTTTCCTTACTCCACACACACACACACACGCCTAATAATAATCCCTCCCCCAAAAAAACAAATAATAAAATTGGTCATTTCAATCCACGACTGTTTGTGGGGGGCGCCGCTGTGTGCAATCGGCTGCCACGTTTTGTCCAAAAATATCCAATCAATTCACTTTACGGTATATTCTGAGACATCTAGAAGACATGAAAAGCGCTACATCAAATGCAAGGATTATTATTCTTGTTCTATTATGTATTGCAGAGTTAGTTGAATTACTATGTTTTGTGTTGGTGGGGGGATCCCTAATAGGACTATGGTTGGTGAGAGCACAAAGCTCAAAGCCTTGGGTAACACCGCTTGCAATTTAACCAGTTAAAGACGCATTGCTTGCCACTGAAGGCATTGTCTGGCAAGCTGCTTGTTTGCCTACCATAAAAATGTCACCGCACTGGCTAATTAATGTCCGCAGACCATTGCGACATTACAAGAAGCTGTAAAAATACACATTCTACTTTGCTGGCATATCTGATCTCAAAGTACCTGTTAAACCACCCTCCGTTTTCCACTCAAATGTTTTTGCAAAAAAAACAAACGCAAAGGCCGAGAAATCTAAGACGAAAACGGAAATGGCTGGGAACACTCAGCTGGTCAGGTAGCATCGATGGAGAGAGGAAAAGTGAGTCAACGTTTCAGGTCCACAACAGCAACAACAACAACAAAATGACATTTGTATAGCGCCTTTAACGCGTCAGGAGGACGTCCCAAGGTGCTGGACAATTACTGTTTCAGACAGAAGCTGAGGATGGGGGGGTGGGGGAGTGGGGGGATGGGGCGGGAGGGAAAGGGTGGATTAGGAGTTGCTGATGGATCCATCGAAGAGCAAAGTCTTGAGGCGAGACTTGAAGGAGGTCAGGGAGGGGGCGAGTGAGGCAGAGGGACTGCAGAATGGAGTTCCAGAGGTTGGGGGCAGCATGGCTGAAGGCTCACCAGCCAATGGTCTGGGGGGTGGATTGGGGGACATGGAGCAGACCAGAGTCTGCTGAGCGGAGGGGGTGGGTGTGTTGTTTAGGGGATAGGAGGTCACAGATGTAGTGTGGGGAGAGGCTGTGGAGGGCTTAATATATGAGGATCAGGATCTTGAATTGGATCCTCTGGATGATGGGGAGCCAGTGGAGTCGGGTGAGGATGGGGGAGATGGGATCATGGAGTTTGGAACGATAGAGGACATGGGCCGCAGAGTTCTGAATTATCTGTGGAGGGAGGAATTGGGAAGGCCGACCAGCAGAGCATTTGTATAATCTAACCTTCATCACAGCTCCAGTTGAATGAAGAAGGACCCATTGCAAGTTATCCCTCTAATGTCCCCATCCCACTGTCCAATTATTTGTGAAATGAGTCTAATGTTGTGCTCTCAAACATCCTTCCCAATAACATGTCCATTAACTATCTTCTTGGTAAAGCAAAACTTCCTTGTGCCTATCTTAGGTTTGCCCTTTGCCTCCCTAAACATGTTGGTATATTTGAAAGTATATATTGCATTCGGTTTGCTTTCTCAAAACCTGTTAGAAATTCTGCACAATAGCAATAGTCCTTGCATTTGATATTGCGCTTTTGAGATACACTTCTAGGCATCTCAAGCGCTTGACAGAGTATACTGTAAAGGGGATCGACTGTGTATTTGTGGGCGAAACGCGGCAGCCAATTGTGCATAGCGGCATCCCCACAAACAGTCATGGATTAAAGTGCGCAAATTATTTTTAAAAATTTAGAGAGCGATTATTATCAGGCGTGTGTGTGTGTGGAGCAAGGAAACTTGCCCAAGGTTTCGCCCTGACCTGCCTGGATTCGAACCCAGGTCTCTCGCTTGAGAGGCGAGTGCTCTAACTACTGAGCTACACTCCACTACCCACAATCTGTATACCTGAGTTCTCATCCTCAAAATAATCACAATCAAAATCTTTGCATTTGATACAGCACCTTAACATGTCTTCAAGACGTCTCAAAGCGCTTCATAGAATATGCTGTAAAGCGGAGTGACTGTATTTTGTGGACAAAACGCGGCAGCCAATTGTGCACAGCAGCATCCCCACAAAACAGTGGTGGATTCAGTGACTATATTATTATTTTGGGGGCATATTTTATTGATGCTCCTATTATCTTTTTGTAACTGCAAACTAGATATCTGAGAAAATAAAAAGGACCTGGGTAATAACATAAATCCAAAGGGATTCCTGCTCTAATGGAAGGGAAAATATATTTTGGCTGTGCTAATTCTTAAAGATGAATATTTCATTGTATTTGTGCATTTGCTGCTCTGAAAATAAGTGCTCTCTCTCTCTCTCTCTCTCTCTCTCTCTGCTGTTAGCCCAGTTTCCATGTTAAAAGAATAATCCTTGCATTTGATACAGCGCTTTTCACATCTTATCGACGTCTCAAAGCGCTTCACAGAATATACTGTAAAGTGAATTGACTGTATACATTTGTGGGCGAAACGCGGCAGCCAATTGCGCACAGCAGCGTCCCCACAGTCGTGGATTGAATTGAATTGACCAATTTTTATTATTGTGGTTTTTGGGGAGATGGATTATTATCAGGCTTGAAATTACTAATTTATTATAGTTTTTTGGGGGACAGATTATTATTAGGCGTATGTGTGGAGTAAGGAAGCTTGCCCAAGGTTTCGCCCTGATTTGCTTGAGGGGCAAGGGCTCTAACCACTGAGCTACAGGAGCTCCAGGCTAGGCTAAGACTCATATGTAAATAAATAAATTGGTCATTCCATCCTCGACTGTTTGTGGGGGAACGCTGCTGTGCGCAATTGGCTGCTGCGTTTCGCCCACAAAATATGCGGTCACTTCACTTTACATTGTATTATTATTATTATTACATTTTTGTGCCTGCAACATCACTTGTAACTGGTCCTTTCCACAAAACTGAAATAATAATAATCCTTGCATTTTGATATAGCGCTTTTCAAAGCACTTCACAGAATATACTGTAAAGTGAATTGACTGTATACATGTGGATGAAACGCAGCAACCAATTGTGCAGAGACAGTCGTGGATTGAAATGACCAATGTTTCATTATGGGTTATTTTTGGACGGATTAGACGCGCGTGTGTGTGTGTGTGAGAGAGAGAGTGTGTGTGTGAGAGTGTGTATGTGTGAGAGAGTGTGTGTATGTGTGAGAGTGTGTGTGAGAGTGCATGTGTGAGAGAGTGTGTGTGTGAGAGTATGTGTGTATGAGAGAGTGTGCATGTGTGAGAGAGTGTATATGTGTGAAAAGTTCCTATATTCCTCACTCTTTTCCTTCAGTGATTCCGCGCAGATTTTCTCTCTCATTTTGCCGAACGGCAACTAATTTATTTGAAACCTAAACCACTCGAATGTGATTAAAGTCCAAATTCTCGTCCAAAATGCATCTTAGTGATTTGCTTTGAGAGCCCTGTGATGGGGGTGCCATTGCACAAGAGCATTCCTGCTACAGGTGACTAAATGTGTTTCTGGAAGGATCATAGAAGCTATCACACCAGCAATGTGTGTGTGTGTACCTGTTGTTAATCTTTCCTTCGCAATAGGCTTTGAACACAGGAGAATAATAATCCTTGCGTTTGATTATGGTACTTTGGCACGTCATCAAGACATCTCGACTAAAAAACTTCACAGAATTTGTACTTTAAAGTCTAGTAATAGTGTAACAGTGGAGGCCTGTAGCTCAGTGGTTGTAGCACTCGCCTCGCGAGCGAGAGGACCTGGGTTCAATTCACGGGTAGGGCAAAATGTTTTGCAAGTTTTCCTTACTCCACACACCTCTGTTTATCCTGCAATGAATAGAAACCCGTTTGTTAGTCGATTGTTTCCTGGGAGTAATCATTTCTTTAAAAAAAACATACTATTGTAATAATAAATTGGTTATTTCAATCCACGACTGTTTGCGGGGACGCTGCTGTGCGCAATTGGCTGCCGCGTTTCACCCACCAAATATACAGTCAATTCACTTCACGGGATACTCTGTGAGGAGCTTTGAGACATCCCAAAGACGTGATAAGGCGTTGTATCAAATATATATAATAATAAGAAGAATAATCCTTCCATTTTGATATCGCGCTTTTCACATTTTATTGACATCTCAAAGCGCTTCACAGAATACAGTGTGCTGTAAAGTGAATTGACTGTATATTTGTGGGTGAAGCACAGCAGCCAATTGCGCACAGCAGCATCCCCACGAACAGTTGTGGATTGAAATGGCCAATATTATTGTGTGTTTTTTTGGAGGGATTATTATCAGGCATGTGCGTGCGTGTGTGCGTGTGTGTGTTGTAAGAAAACTTGCCCAAAATTTCGCACTGATCTGCCTGGATTTGAAACACAGGTTAGGCGAATGCTCTAACAACTGAGCTACAGGATGAACAATTTATATACTTACATCGTGCTGTTCACGTAAAGACATTGTCTCAAAGCATTTTGCAGATCGAAACTACTTGGAAATGATGTGATTGTTATTATATATAGTCCTATGTATTATTGCTAGCTATGGAAACAAGACATATATAAATAATAATACATAACTATGCACCAGAAATCAACTCCGAACAATTCAGGAGGAATTTGAATGGAAGGAGGCAGTGAGTATAAACCAGGATAATACTAATAATAATCCGTGCATTTGATATAGCGCTTTTCACATCTTCTGGACATCTCAAAGCGCTTCACAGAATATACTGTAAAGTGAATTGGCTGCGTATATATGAGCAAAATGATAACAACAACAATAAAATGACATTTATAGAGCGCCTTTCATGTTGGGAGGACGTCCTAAGGCGCTGAACAGTCAGGACGGGACCCGAGCAAAGGAGAAGGGCAGGGTAGGGGGGAGGGGAGGGAGGGAGTTAGGGAGGGAGAGAGTTAGGAGGGAAAGGAGAGAGTTGGGAGGGGAGGGAGAGAGTTGGGAGGGTGGCAGAAGGCACGATCGAAGAGGAGGGTCTTGAGATCAGCCTTGAATGAGGCGAGGGAGGGAGCGAGGTGAGGTGAGGTGAAGTGACTGTGGGATGGAGTTCCAGAGTGTGGATTAAGATGAGGGTTTCGATTCCAGAAACCTACCGTAACCCAAAGTGCATTTGTTGGCACAATCTGAAAATTGCTGTCAACGTTTGTTTTAATTGGACAGCAAGTAGCTTGAACTAAAAGACATATTTTGGCTATTTACACCCTCACACCTCAGGCACTGGCAGCAACAACCTCCATGGTTGCACTCTCCACCTCACCAAGCCAGTCACGAACCGAAGTATCTTGTTCAATCCTCAACTGTCTTTCCTCCCCCACATCCAAGCCATGACCCACTCTGCCTTCCCTCACCTCCGCAATATTGCCCGACTCTGCCATTACCTCACCCCTCAGGCCACAGAATCCCTCGTTCTTGCCTTCATTACATCCCGCCCTGCTTGTCGGCCTTCCCAATTTCTCTCTCCATACGCTGCGGATAATCCAGAGCTCTGCAACCCGTGTCCTCTCCCGCACCAAGCTCCATGATCCCACCTCCCCCATCCTCGCCCGTCTCCATTGGTTCCCCATCCTCCCCAGAGGATTCAATTCAAGATCCTGGTCTTCACCTTCAAAGCCCTCCATGGTCTCGCCTCATCCTCCCTCTGCAACCTCCTAACCCACTACCAACCTGCCCGCCCCTCCGCTCAGCAGGCTCCGGCCTGCTCCACATCCTCCAACCCACCCGGCCCACCATTGGCGGGCGAGCCTTCAGCCACTGCACCCCCAACCTCTAGAACTCCATCCCGCAGTCCCTCCACCTCCGCCATGAAAGACGTTGTACGAGTGTAATGTTGTTGTTGGAGTGACTGTGTGTTTGGTGACGAAATGCAGCAGCCAATTTGTGCGGCACAATGTTCCACAAATGGTCATGACGTGAAAAATCTGGTGGGAATTGCAATCGTTGGCCGTAAGATTCAGAAAGACTCACTGTGATTCTCTCTGTGAAAAGTGCCGAGGGATTATTCTACCTGAATAAGTAGATGGGACCTCACTTTGTAGACTCGACCAAGTCACCAACTGCTGCCTTGGTGTTTCAGCCTAGACTCAGGAGCTCAAAGTCCCGATGTGAGCCTTGAACCAACAGGTCTCGAATGTGAGGAACGCTGAGAACTGAGCCAGGCTTGAATGGCCTCTTTTGTGCACTGTCACATTCTGTTATAATAATCATAAGAATAATCCTTGCATTTGATATAGCGCTTTTCACATCTTATCGACGTCTCAAAGCGCTTCACAGGATATACTGTAAAGTGAATTGACTCTATATTTGTGGGTGAAACGTGGCAGCCAATTGCGCACAGCAGCGTCCCCCACAAACAGCCGTGGATTGAAATGACCAATTTTTTTTATTATTGTGTCTTTTTTTAAGGAGTTATTATTATATGTGTGTGTGTGTGTGGAGTAAAGAAACTTGCCCAAGATTTCGCCTGGATTCGAACACAGGTTTCGCGCTTGTAAGGCGCTTAGTGAGTGCTCTAACCACTGAGCTACAGGAGACTCCACATATAAGTATTTCCCCGAAAGAGTTAAAAAAAAGTGACACAGGTTAATAACATTTCAAATCTACTGGGGGCATACTGCATGCTGCCCCAGTCAATAAAATATCACGAGTGGGCAGTGCTTTTTGTGTGCGGAGCCATGAATAGGTGATACATAATGAATCCGTTTATTGTTGTTATGCACAATACAGTACTCAAAAGTCGACCCATGTTTTACTCATATCCTGCCGTTCAGAACTACAATATGTTCAGTTTTTTTTCTTTCATTTCCATTGGCAAATGTGGGATCCATTATTCCCCTCTCTTTAAGCGTTCCTTCCCACTCGGCGAGACTTTAATATTGAATAGAAAATAGAGCTCGCGGAATCTTTTGGCCCTAGTATGGCTTGAATTTGAGTTGGATATTGCCTTTAACATCCAGCACATGTGCCTCCGAGTGATGAAAGTGGAGCAAAATTTGTTGGTTGAGATTTTATTCCCCCCCCCCCCCCCAACCACCACCCTCTCTCTCTCTCTCTCTCTCTCCCCCCTTGCAGGCCATTTGGCTGTGATAGATCCAGCTACTGGTAGTGTGGTGTGATCTACAAACGCAGAGCTCCATAACTAACTGTATGAGTTGCCTTTGATGGCAGTAACTGCGCCTGTTATTATCGCATTCAAAATATCTTCAAGCTCCTCACAAGGTAATTCAAGTCAAGTGAGCTGCATTTTTTAAAATTTTTTTGGCAGTCAATTTACAAACAGGCCTAACCCTAACCCTGTTTGTGGAGCTTGTGTAGCTCAGTGGTTAGAGCACTCACTCGCTTTACAAGTGTGAGACCTGTGTTCGAATCCAGGCAGGTCAGGTCAGGGCGAAACCTTGGGCAAGTTTCCTTACTCCACAAACACACACACATACGCCTAATCATAATCGCTAAAAGAAAGATAATAAATTGGTCATTTTAATCCACGACTGTTTGTGGGGACGTTGCTGTGCACAATCAGCTGTCGCGTTTCACCCACAAATGAACAGTCAATACACTTTACAGTATATCCTGTGAAGTGCTTTGAGATGTCTAGAAGATGTGAAAAGCGCTGTATCAAAATGCAAGGATTATTATTATTATATTTGAAAAGAAAAGGGAGTTTCCTCAGGTGTCTTGGACCAAATAAACTCACTCACTCACTCACTCACTAACCACCACCACCACCACCACCACCACCAACAACAACAACAACAACAACTTTGATTTATATAGCGCCTTGCACACTGGGCAGTGTCTCAGAGCACTCCTTCCCTCCCTATCACCCACCCACTCCCTCCCTCCCTCACACTCCCTCCCTCCCTCACACTGGCTGTGTTTCAAGGGGAACACTGCTGTAGTGTTGCAAAGTGGCTGCCACCATTTCACCCGCACCAGTCAATCTACTTTACAATTGACAATCATTGCAAAGTGCTTTGGAGGCCATTCAATATTGCGATCAGGCGCTATATCAAATAGCGAGGAGGAATTAGCAGCATTATCTTTGACTATTATTAGTGACATTGCTCCCCCACCCCCTTCACAACCCGAACCTTTAGCTTTCTCTCTCTCTCTCTCTCTCTCTCTTTGGTCCTGATGAAAAAATGTCTTCAGTTTGACTTTCCCCATCTCATGAAAGCACCTTGTGTGTGTACAGTATATATGCAATAGAAAAAGCCAGGTACAGTAGTTAATAACAAGGCTTTAGGAAGCTTTCCGAAGCGAGGAGAAACGGTCTCATCTTTATTTTTTTTGCAAAGTATCACCTTTCCTGTGGAGATAAGGTAACCATGTTTACTGCACCATATGTGATATAATTAAACCCAGGCTCTCATTCTCCCCCTCTCCCCCCTCCCTCCCTGCCCCCCTCCCCTCGGCAAGTGTAATCTGCTGTTAATTTATTTTTAGTAGTCGACAAGACAAACCAGTGACAAAGACACTTTACAGCTGACTTCATTAAGATCGTTGGAGTCACGTTCAGGGTTAGAGCTGGGAGGGGTGTGTGGGGGGGTTTGTGTGGGGGGGGTGTGGAGGGGTGTGTGGGGGGGGTTGTGGGGGGGGGGGGTGGGGGGGGGGGGTGTGGGGGGGGGGGTGTGGGGAGAGCCCCAAATTAAAAAAAAATCTCAGTCAGTGGCGACAAGTCAAGGAAAATGTATTTAGCTGATTCAGCCGCTAATGTGACGACAAGACCAGTCCTGTCCCCCCCCCCCCCACTGAAGGAAGGTGCGTTTGCTCACAAAGTCCAAATGACAATAAAACATTTTAATATTTTTTTAACACAAAAAAAAAAGACTCTCACACACACACACACAGACACACACAGAAAAAAAGGAGGAAACACATTGAGAAAGAAAGGCAAATATACCTGTTTGCCTTTCAGCATTTGGAAACGCCTGCCTTTTGACTGGGGGTGTGGTGGGGGGGGGGGGGAGTGTGGTGGGGGGGGGGGGGAAAGGAGGGGGAAAAAAAACTCGGGGTAAACAAGAGGTCAAAAGGAACCGTCTAATGAAAAACACAATATTGTCGGGATCAACAAGTAGTTACAAGCATTTATGGCCACACTCCCCGCAGCCCATCCTTCTCATCTCACGAGGGCTATTAAAATGTCCATTCCCTGAACCAGGGCAGGATATCAGTGTGTTCACTTATGTGCCAGTCTCTTCACAAATATAAAATAAAGACTTGCGAGTCTCCCCCCCCCACCCCCCGCCCATCTCGCGTGAAAGGAAGAGCTTTCGGAAAAGCACCCTACCCCCCCCCCTCAACACCCATACCCCCAACACCCATAACCCCCCCCCCAACACCCATGCCCCCCCCCCCCCAACACCCATACCCCCCCCCCAACACCCATGCCCCCCCCCCCAACACCCATGCCCCCCCCCCCAACACCCATGCACCCCCCCCCAACACCCATGCCCCCCCCCCCCCCAACACCCATGCCCCCCCCCCCTAACACCCATGCACCCCCCCCTCCCAACACCCATGCCCCCCCCCCCAACACCCATGCCCCCCCCCCCAACACCCATGCCCCCCCCCCCCCAACACCCATGCCCCCCCCCCCCAACACCCATGCCCCCCCCCCAACACCCATGCCCCCCCCCCCCCCAACACCCATGCCCCCCCCCCCTCCCAACACCCATACCCCCCTCTCCCGGCACTCACGACAACAGCTTCGCGTTTGTATAGCATCCATCCATGCACACAAAACACACTCACACTCACACACACACACGATAATAAAATAAAATCGGTCATTTTCAAACCGTGGCTGTTTGTAGGGGACTCCGCTGTGGGCGCTTTTCACCCTCACCCAAATATTTTCAGTCAATTCACTTGACAGTATATTCAGTGAAGCGCTTTGAGACGTCAATAAGATGTGAAAAGTGCGATATCAAATGCAAGGATTATTGTTATGATAATTATTATTATTATAAAGACAACAGTAGATTTGTTGGCCCTATCAATTAGATGAGCTACAGCGGAGCTCATACTCTGTTTGCTTGGAGTATTGTACTTCCATTTATTTCATTTCTTGCAGCGTTTAAACATTGAGTGCCTTGGGACATCCTCTTGACGTGAAAGGCGCTCTATAAATGTAAGTTTTGATTTGATTTAATTGAGTGTGAGTGTAAACATTTTCTCCCGGTGTCCTGACCAATGATATGACGGATAAATGGGTCATTTTGCCTCGCAACTATTTGCGTTTCTGCCGCGAAACATCCAGTCAATCCACTTTACAGTGTGTCCTGTGAAGCGCTTTTAAACGAAGACGTGATTGAGACATTCTTCTGACTTGAATACGAATCAAATTTCGTTGAAATTTGTTCAAATACAAGGATTATTATTATTTGTGAAGATAGCACCATGTGTAAATTCATTTGAATGCCACTCACCCACAAACACACAGTCACTATACTCAACAGGAAATTCTCGTAAAGTGCTTTGAGATAATCCAGATGTCTATCAAATTGGAAGGATTATTATTGTTATATCAACTTCAAGGTCGTAATGATTTAATAATGATAATAATAATAATAATGGGAGGAATTGCCAGGCCATCAAATCTTAGCTACAAGGTGGATTTTATAATTTCAGCCAACTACCTCGCAAAGTGGAGCTCCTGTAGCTCAGTGGTTAGAGTACTCGCCTTCAAGCGTGAGACCTGTGTTTGAATCCAGGCAGGTCAGGGCCAAACCTTGGGCAAGCTTCCTTACTCCAAAAGCCTAATACACACGCTTAATAATAATCCCTCCAAAAAACCCAATAATAAATTGGTCATTTAAAACCACTGCTGTTTGTGGGGACGCTGCCGTGCGCAATTGGCTGCCGCGTTTTGGCCACAAATATATACAGTCAATTCACTTTATGGGATACTCTGTTAGGAGCTTTGAAACGTTGATAAGATGTGAAAAGCGCCATATCAAATGCAAGGATTATTATTATTATATAGGCATTGGGTAAATCCTTCACAAGAGATGAAGGGAGGTGCTGCTCTATTGCTTATGCGCTTCTTATCGACGTCTCAAAGCGCTTCACAGAATATACTGTAAAGTGAATTGTATATTTGTGGGTGAAACGTGGCAGCCAATTGCACACAGCAGTGTCACCACAAACAGTCGTGGATTGAAAACAAACAATTTTTATTATTGTGATTTTTTGGGGGGAAAGATTATTATTAGGTGTGTGTGTGTAGTAAGGAAGCTTACCCAAGGTTTCGCCCTGACCTGCCTGGATTCGAACACAGGTCTCACGCTTGTAAAGCGAGTGCTCTAACCACTGAGCTATTCTCATTGTCTGGAGGCTCCAACACATATGTTGGTCTTTTAACCAATTGGACTTAATTTCCTTAATGTTTACATATAGACGGCAGATTGCCTCGTACCAAGTAATTCATCAATATAGTTGGACACAGAGCATTCGCACCTAACCACATCTGTTACAGCCACCAGTATCTGGGCATTCTGCTTCTCGTTATAGACACAATCAGATGTGGAATAACAATAATGCTCGTGTTTGATGTAGCACCTTACCACTCTGTCGAGACCACTCAAAGACGTATAATAAATAATAGTAATCCTTGCATTTGATATAGTGATTTTCACATCTTATCGACGTCTCAAAGCGCTTCACAAAATACACTGTAAAGTGAATCGACTGTATATTTGTGGGAGAGCGAAAAGCGGCAGCCAATTGCGCACAGCGGCATCCCTACAAACAGCCGTGGATTGAAAATGAACCGATTTTTTTATTGTACAGTCAACTCGCTTCTTTACTTCAGACACACACACACACGCACTCACGTATGCCTAATACTATTCCCTCCAAAAAAAATCACAATAATAAAATTGGTCATTGCAATCCACGACTGTTTGTGGGGACGCTGCTGTGCACAATTGGCTTCCACGTTTCGACCACAAATATATACAGTCAATTCATTTGACAGTATATTCTGTGAAGCGCTTTGAGACGTTGATAACATGTGAAAAGCGCTATATCAAATGCAAGGATTATTATTTATTATTGTATTATTTATCTATCATTGTCTCATTTTTGCATTTTTTTACACATCTAATGCTGTCGCCAGAAGATTCATTGCTCGTTTTGCTCTTTTCACAGTTTCTCTACTTTTTAATTGTCCCTACCCCATTTAATAAATATAATAATAATCCTTGCATTTGATATAACATTTTTCACCTTTTATCAATGTCTCAAAGCGCTTCACAGAATATACTGTAAAGTATACTGTTAAACCCTCTGAGACACATCCTGCGTGGACGACGCTATATAAATCAAAGTTGTTGTTGTTAAAGTGAATTGACTGTATATATTTGTGGGCGAAATGCGGTAGCCAATTGTGCACAAAAGTTGCGCACAGCAGTGTCCCCACATACTATTGTGGATTGAAATGACCAATTTTTTTAATGATTGTGGATTTTTTTGGAGGGATTATTATCAGGCGCGCGCGTGTGTGTGTGTGTGTGTCTGTGTCTGACTGTGTGTGTGTGTGTGTGTGTGTGTGTGTGTGGAGTAAGGAAACTTGCCCAAGGTTTCACCCTGATTTGCCTGGATTCAAACACAGGTCTCACGCTTGTAAGGCAAGTGCTCTAACTATTGAGCTCACAGGAGCTCCACACACACACACTCACACACGCGCGCGCCTAATAATTTCCCTCCACCCCCTCCACCCCCTCCACCCCCACTTAGACCCAGGAGGATGAGTTGCCTTATAGCCTCGCTCAGTGCTGCGCTGTATCATTGCTTCAGTACTCAGTTGGTGTGTTTCCTGTGGTGTCAGGCGGCCTGGCTTGTGTCATTTTTCCTCCCAGCTGAGCACTAACAAAACCCATGTGAAGGTGTCTCCGATGGTGCCTGAAATCACTGCTCGACCATCAAAAAAAGAGCCACGCAAAGCAAACCATCTCTATAGTCACAAACGCCAGGTAGAGAAGACATTTACAGCCTCTGCTGTCATTTATTTTTTACACACATGCGCACACGCATGCACGCACACAATTTTCTCAAACAATGGTGGGGAAAAAAAACCTGAATCGATAATATTTTTATTTGCATGTTCGTCTCTCCTCCTCACCCCTCGACCACACAACCCCCCCCTGTTTTTTTTCCCCTTTCATCCTCTTTATTTTATTTTATCCCCTTGTCCTCTCCAGATCTGAGCCTAGCTGTCGTTGGGGGCTACAAAGGAAATTAGTCTGTTGCAAAAAAAAACAGAACCTGGTTCGTCCCGCATCAGCTTAATAACATTTAATAAGGAGTTTACAAATCATTTCAAAGAAAAGTCATTAATTAAAGATCATTCAGGATGTCTTCCCTTCCTGCTATTAGCTGCCGTTTGTCTTTGAAACTTCGTTTTTATGCTTTGTTTAACTGTTGATACATGTAGGTATTCAGCTATCCCTATAATTAGATTAAAGTTAGCCCTAAATTACTATATACACACAATCACGGAATTCGTTCACAATCGTAGTGTTGACTGTGTGTTTCCTTCCCAAGAGCTATCCTTGTATAATTATCTTTTTAGGTTTATATCTACTAAAAAAAAGTCACCTGCCGCAAAAAAGCAAAAGGGTTGAAAAGTCTAAATATTGTTTGCTGATGGTCTGGCTCAGTTGAGGGGATTTTCCCCCTCGTTAGTTTGAAGGTTGTGGGTTCAAGTCCCGATTCGGGACTTTGAGTTTTACAATAATATAATAATAATATTTTTGTTTGCGTGTTTGTCTCTCCTGCTCCCCATTTTTGAAAGGGTTGTGCATTTGATAAAGCGCTTTTCACATCTTATTGATATCTCAAAGAGCTTCACAGAATATACTGTAAAGTGAAGTGGGCGAAATGCAGCAGCGAATTGCGCACAACAGCGACCCCACAAACAGCTGTGGATTGAAAATGACCAATTTTTAATATTGTGTTTTTTTTGGGAGGGATTATTACCAGGTATGTGTGTGTGTGTGGAGAAAGCAAATAATAATAATCCTTCCAAAAAAAATCACCAATTTTTATCATTGTGTTTTTTTTAAGCATTATTATTAGGCGCCTGTGTGCGTGGAGTAAGAAAACTTGACCAAGGTTTCGCCCTGATCTGCCTGGATTCGAACACAGGGCTCATGCTTGTAAGGCGAGTGCTCTAACCACTGAGCTACAGGGGCTCCACTTTTGTTGTGAAGTGCAGTGACTGTATATTTTGCGCACAGCAATGATTCCCAACCAGCCATGAATGAATGAAGTGAATAATCAATCTTATCTGGGAGATTGTTGGCCAGGACACTGATAGAAACTTGCTCTTCCTTTTCAAACAGTGCCATGAGATCTCTAACTCCTTAAAGATTGTAGAGGCCTGTAGCTCAGTGGTTAGAGCGCTTGCCTCGCAAGCGAGAGGAGCTGGGTTTGATTCCCGGGCAGGACAAAAGGTTGGGCAAATTTCCTTACTCCAAATACCTCTGTTTACCCAGCAGTAAATAGGTTCCCGGTTGTTAGTTGATTGGCGGATCATTTTCCCAGGGATAATGAATGATTCCTTAAAAAAAATTGTTCACTTAATCCAAGTATGTTTGTTGGTCGCTGCTGTGCGCCATTGGCTGCCGTATTTATCCCACAGAGTATACAGTCAATTCACTTTGCAGTTTATAATAATAATCCTTGCATTTGATATAGTGCAAAGACCTTTTCAGGTCTTCTAGATGTCTCAAAGTGCTTCACAGAATATACTGTATATTTTGTGGGCGAAACACGGCAGCCAAGTGCGCACAGCAATGTCCCCACAAACAGTCGTGGATTGAAGTAACCAATTTGTTATTGTTTTTTTTAGGAATTTTTAATCAGGTGCGATTGTGGAGTGAGGAAACTTGCCCAAGGTTTCGCTCTGCCTGGAATTGAACTCAGGTCTCTCGCTTGTAAATTGAGTGCTCGAACCACTGAGCTGCAGAACTCCGTATTCTGTGAAGCACTTTCAGGCATCTCAACGACATGATAAGGCGCTGTAACAAACACAAGGATTATTATTATTATTGCTCTTATTATCTTCCAAAACAGACAGATAGAACTTGAGTTTAGGACAGCACTTCTGACAATTCAGTCCTCCCCCAGTACTGTTTCAGAATGCCAGTCTCATTCTTGTGGAGCTAGCTCAGCCTTGCAAGGCTCAGCCTTACTCGTCTTATAAGTGTGAGACGTGTGGGGGACAGGCAGGGGCAAGGAGGGGGATGGAGGGGAACAGGAGTTTGACCTGCACATAGCCCTGAAGACCCACCCCCACCAAGGCCACAGACAGTACAGAGCAAACATGAGTCAGCGGTTGCCATACACACAGCACACAGGGTAGAGATCTGGGGTGTGACGGCTTAAGCTGATATCTTCTGCAAAGATCACACTATCGAGAAACGCCGTTTGCCGAATAATGGCGAGTTTTAACCTCAGTGCCTCGGCAAATAATAAAAAAAATACCAATCAATTTCACAGCCACTTAAGTCCCATGGAGAATTTTTCCTGATTACTCAGTATAGGTGACGTCCAATTTTTTGTATATATATATCTATACATATACAGATATATATATATATAAATGGAAAGTCCCTGTAGCTCAGTGGTTAGAACACTCGCCTCGCAAGCGAGAGAGACTGGGGTTCAATTCCAGGTCAAATCAGGTCAGGGCGAAACCTTGTGCAAGTTTCCTTATTCCACACACACACACACACACACATATATATGCCTGATAATAATTCTTTGGAATAAACAAACTTTAAATTTAAAATATTTTTTTTTTGGATAATTTCAATCCAGTACTGTTTGTGGGGGGACGCTGCTGTGCACAATTGGCTGCCTTGTTTCGCCCACAAAAATATACAGTCGACTCACTTTACAGTATTCTGTGTGAGGTGCTTTGAGACACTGTCTAGAAGTTGTGAAAAAGCACTAGATCAAATGCAAAGATTATTATTATTACTATTGTTAATGCCAGGCAGGAAAAAAATTTCAACTTGATGAATGATTGTGTGGTGTGGAAGGGATTTACGCTTGCTCAGTGAAGGATTGCGTTCTTGAATGAAAACCTTCCCCCCTCCCCCCCCCCACCCATCCTGTAACCCTTCCAGGCAGTGAAGTTTACAATGTAGGCGTAACTTTGGTGCATAGTACACTGGACTGTAAGTGAGTGAGCGTCTGGGGGAAAAAAAAGTGTGTATTTTGATGAGACTGCATTTAAAACAGTGAGTCCAGTGAGCGCACGCCTGTTGGAAAGTATGACGTTTTTGCTTGACCTTGTCGGGTCGAGCCTACTTTACAGTTGTATCAGAGGCATTTTTGTTGCAGCGGCCACATGCAAACAGCCAGACACTCGTTGGCCAGACACTGGAGGTTGGGGGTGGTGGAAAAGGGTGGGAGTGCGGGGTGGGTGGAAAATACCCCGAACTTCGCCTGGAGTCCGTCTGTCGGTTGACACTTTGCCCCAGTTCTCTCTTGCATCGCTTCCAGAAAAAAAATCACACCAGAGAGAGGAATACCTCAGTACGTTGTGAGATTATTGTTAAGGCGGATGGTCGGAGATTGGAATGGCGCACGACGCACAAAAATGCCCCCCCATTTCTCCCTGACTTTACCCCACCCGAACTTTCCCTCCCTCTCCCCTTACCCTCTTTTCCCCCTTTCTCCCCTAACCCCACTTCCACAACTGTTTGTGGGGACACTGTTATGCGTAATTTGGCTGCTGCATTTCGTCCACAAATAAACAGTCAATTCTCCTACTCTCCTTCCCCCTACTCCTACCCCTATCCCAACCACCCCCACACACACACACACCTCTGTTCACCCAGCAGTAAGTAGGAATCTGGTCAGTGGATCATTTTTCTGGGATGGTAATAATTCCTTTTTAAAAAAAATTGGATCACTTCAACCCACCCAAGACTGATTGTGGGAACCCTGCTGTGCACAATTGGCTGCCAGGATTCCTCCATAAAATGTACAGTTAATTCACTTTACTGTGTAGCCTGTGAAGCATTTTGAGATGTCTCGAAGATGTGATGAGATGCCATGTCAATTGCAAGGATTATTATGTATTATCATTATTAAAAAAAGAAATCCTACATTACAGAAATATTTAAATTGCAGACACAAAAAAAATGTACAGGATCACAACTGCAAGTAATAATAATAATCCTTGCATTTGAGATAGCGCTTTTCACATCTTACCGACGTCTCAAGGCACTTCACAGAATATACTGTAAAGTGAATTGACTGTATATATTTGTGGGCTAAACGCGGCAGCCAATTGCGCACAACAGCGTCCCCACAAACAGTCGTGGATTGAAAAGGACCGATTTTTACCACTGCGGTTTTTTTTTGACGGATTATTATTAGGCGTGTGTGTTTGGGTGGAGCAAGGAAACTTGCCCGAAGTTTCACCCTGACCTGCCTGGATTCGAACACAGGTCTCACGCTTGTAAGGAGAGTGCTCAAACCACTGAGCTGTAGGAGCTCCACAAATGGTCTGAATCTGTACATCACTGCGGTCACACTGTAGGGAGACTTGTGGTGTCTGTCTTGACCTCTTTTCTCTTCCTTAAGTTGTTGACTTTGTCACCACAAGGCCTTTGATGAGTTATCCTATGTGAAAGATGTAACCAAGGGTGCTTGTTGTTGAACAGTGGAGCTCCTGTAGTTCAATGGTTAGAGCACTCGCCTTACAAGCGTGAGACCTGTGTTCAAATCCAGGCAGATCAGGGTGAAGCCTTGGGCAAGTTTCCATACTCCACACACACATACACACAAACGCGCCTGATAATAAACCCACCCAAAAAAACCACAATCAAAATTGGTCATTTCAATCCACGACTGTTTGTGGGCGTTTCGCCCACAAGTATACAATCAATTCACTTGAAATGTATATTCTGTGAAGCGCTTTGAGACGTCGGAAAGACGTGAGAAGCGCTACGTCAAATGCAAGGAGTATTATTATTATTATGTTGTGGTTGTTATTGACTTCACGGGCAATGGGATCTGCCAATACCTTGCCCTTCTAGTCATCATTCAAGCGTGGGCCTGGAGGGGAGGGTCAGGAGAACAATCAACCATAGGGGGCACCGTTGGCAAGTCTTCTTCTGTCCTCACCTGCCCACAAAATATACAGTCAACTTCACTTTGCAATAAAGTGCTTTGAGATATCTCAAGGACGTGATAAGGTGTCCTTATCGGATGCCAGGAATATTTTCATGATCGGTGAATGAACAGTGAATCGCTGCAGAGAAATGGCACCATAAACTCCAGGAAGACCAAGGAAGACTATGTAACTTTTACATAACAGTGTTATATTCTTGACCAAGTTCAACAGTCACAACATTAATGGAAGCTATTAATAATAATAATAATAATCATAATTCTTACATTTGATATGGAGCTGTGGAACTTGTGTAGCTCAGTGGTTAGAGCACTTGCCTTACAAGTGCGAGACCTGTGTTTCAAATCCAGGCAGGTCAGGGTGAAACCTTGGGCAAGTTTCCTTACTCCACACTCCTAATAATCTTTAAAAAAAAACCTATAATAAATTGGTCATTTCAATCCACGGCTGTTTGTGGGGATGCTGCTTTGCGCAATTGGCTGCTGGGCTTTGAGTCGTCGATAAAATGTGAAAAGTGCCACATCAAATGCAAGGATTATTATTATTATATTATCATGTCTTCAAGATGTTACAAATGCCTCAGAGCATACACTGTAAAGTTAATTGACTGTATATTTTATGGGGGAAACGCGGCAGCCAATTGTACACAGCAGCTTCCCCACAAACAATCTTGGATTGAAATGACCAATTTTTTTTAAAGATGGGTTTCAAAGAGCGAGAGAGAGCCTTCTCAGCTACAGATGAAATGCCTGAAACTTGTGTTTTGAAGGTTAGAAGGAGTTATAGACAGCCCCAGTACTGGAGTTACTGTCCGTCCAGTTGAGTATCTACTATTTCAGCGTTTACCTGGTCATTGTAGCTCATTGGTTAGAGCACTCGCTTTACAAGCATGAGACCTGTGCTCAAATCCAGGCAGCTCAGGTCAGGGCAAAACCTTAGGCAAATTTCCTTGCTCCACACACACACACACGCGCGCACGCCTAATATTAATCCCTAAAAAAAACACAATAATAAAATTGGCCATTTCACTCCACAACTGTTTGTGGGGATGCTGCTGTGTGCAATTGGCTGCCGTGTTTCACCCACATATATATACAGTCAATTCACTTTACAGTATATTCCGTGAAGCGCTTTGAGACGTCGATAAGATGTGAAAAGCCGATATATCAAATGCAAGGATTATTATTATTTATTATTATAAGTGAGTACAAACGAAAGCTTTAGGAGACAGTAAACTGCGGTTACGCCGAACAACCTTTCACGGACAGACACACACACACACATGTGAAGTATTCCGTGCGAGAGAGAGCATTATGATATCAGCTGCACAATTGGTAGCTCAAACACATCATACCAGCTGGGCGTAAACACTCTAACCAATGCCCATTTACTTCAAACGAGGTTTACTAATGCGCCACCCTATTTTCATGTTTGGCGACCATCTGCTCTTAAAAAAAATCTACCATGGAATAAACTATTAATTAAGCACCTTCAGCTGTTTCAGAGACACCTTGTGCAGCCATTGTGATTTTTTTTGTCTCTATCTCTCTCTCTCCAACTTTCTATTTAAAACCACTTTAAACCTGTCACATGTTTTTCCGAGCACGTGATGATGTCAGTTACAGAGAGAAGAGAAGAGAAGGGAAGAGAAGCTGGCAGTCAAAAAAGATATTGAGTTTTGGGCATAATAATCCTTGCGTTCAATATAGCCCCTCATGGCGTCTCCAAGTGCTTCATCGAATATACTGTGATAATAATAATAATCCTTGCATTTGATATAGCGCTTTTCGCGTCGTCTAGACATCTCAAAACACTTCCTGTAAAGCGAATTGACTGTATTTGTGGGCGAAACGCAGCAGCCAAATGTGTCCCACAAACAATCAGGGATTTAAATTATCAATTTATTATAGTTTTTTTGGGGAGGGCTTATTATTAGGCGCGTGTGTGTGTGTGGAGTAAGGAAACTTGTCCAAGGTATCGCCCTGACCTGCCTGGATTCGAATACAGGGTCTCATGCTTGTAAGGCGAGTGCTCTAACCACTGAGCCACAGGAGTGTGCAAGCACACAGTCAGCGCTTAAATAAATTTTTGCGAAGATTTAAACAACACCATAATAATATCAAACGTAAAAATATTTGGGGGGTTTTTTAGGAACCTCAATATTCAAAGCCTCTTTTTAACCAGGGAATGTGGTCGAGGAGTGTGTGTGCAGTTTGTGTGTGTGTGTTTGTGAGGTGGGGGGCAATGGGGGAGTGGTGGTGGGTGGGGAGGGGGTGATGAATATATAACACAGAGAAATGTTTGCACAGGATTCCTACCCACAGCTGCTGCCAAAGCAATGTTTGGAGAGAAAAAAAACACCCAATTGCCTCTTCCTAATATATTCTACTTTAATGGCTGGTTGCTAAACACTCCTGTGTAAAGCTTGCCAGATCACAGAGCTCTCAGATTCTCAGCTCCCACTACCATGATGGATGGATTGCCTGAATAGCACCCACTTGCCATTCCTCCTTCGATTGCCATGAGTCTAACTGCAGAGATAAAGCTCTCAGCATTCCTTAACCTGAAGTCGATCGATCAGTGAGCATTTCTGACTGTGGTCATTAACCAACCAACCAACCAACCCAACCAACCAACAACAACAACAATAACAACGTGACATTTATAGAGTGCACTTTCACGTCGGGAGGACGTCCCAAGGCGCTGAACAACAACAATAGCTGAATTAACAAACCCCCATTACAACTGGACACACACATGTGGAGCTCCTGTAGCTCAGTGGTTAGAGCACTCGCCTTACAGGCATGAGACCTGTGTTCGAATCCAGACAGATCAGGGTGAAACCTTGGGCACGTTTCCTTACTCTACACACACACACACGCGCCTAATAATAATCCGTCCAACAAAATCACAATAATAAAAATTGGTCATTTTCAACCCACGACTGTTTGTGGGGACGCTGCTGTGCACAATTGGCTGCCGCATTTCACCCACAAATATATACAGTCAATTCACTTTACGGTATATTCTGTGAAGCGCTTTGAGATGTCGATAAGATGTGAAAAGCACTATATCAAATGTCAATGCAGGGCGGGTGGGTGAAATCTCATTCTTGTTTTCAAACGTATTCATATTTATATCGGCACCTGGCAAATGTCACGTAAATAATCTGAATTGGGCGCTGTTATTTTTTTTACAGCAAGGAGTTGCAACTTAATTGACTTTACTGCATAACGAACACGGGTTATCGGGGTTTTATTTTCGAATCGGAATGTGTTTTGCTTGACTGGATGCAGTACAGGTTGTGAAATCCTTTTAAAAAAAACAACACAGAAATTTGCTCCCGGCGGTTTGGCTGCTATAAGTGCGGCAATTTGAATTTATTAATAGTTAATGATTTAGCTTGTAACTGACTATAATGTGCAGAATATTTTCACTGCATGACAAATGCCCCTCCCTCCCTCCCTCCCTCCCTCCCTCCCTCCCTCCCTCCCTCCCTCCCTCCCTCCCTCCCTCCCTCCCTCCCTCCCTCCCTCCCTCCCTCCCTCCCTCCCTCTGTCTTCAAGTCTCTCCACTCCTCTGCACCCCCACTCCCTACCTCTCTGACCTCCTCTCTCCTCAAAACAGCACCCGTTGCCTTCGCTCCTCCGGTTCCGGCCTCCTCCATGTCCCCCCGAATTCTCCTCCGTTCCACCATCGACGGTCGTGCCTTCATTAACGCCCCAAAGCTCTGGAACTCCCTCCCTTTGCTTTGCCCCCCACTCTTCTCCTAGTTTCAGGTCTCGGCTAAAGACCTTTCTTTTCGACCGTGCCTTCGCTCACCTTTCTCCCCCTCCTCCCTGGCTCGGCCCCGGGATCCGTTATTGTGAAGCGCTCTGAGACGTCGTCCGGTGTGGAGTGAGGGAGGATGCTGTATAAATAAAAGTTGTTGTTGTTGATACCCTGCAATCCCGCTGACCCTTCATACAGAGTACACTGCCCTTGCCTCATGTTCCCCCCTATCCTATCTGCTCTACTATTTATGTTGAAGCTTTCAGCCATTTTGCACCCCCCTCCCTGTTCTCTGATCTCCATCTCAGAGATCCTTAACTCATCCCTAAGACTTGGTGGAGTTCCTGTAGCTCAGTGATTAGAGCATTCGCCTAGCAAGAGACCTGGGTTCAATTCCAGGTCAGGGCAAAACATTGGGCAAGTTTCTTTACTCCAAACACGCCTGATAATAATCCCTCCAAAGAAAATGGATCATTTCAACCCACGACTATTTGTGGGGGACGCTGCTTTGCGCAATTGGCTGCCGCGTTTCGCCCACAAGATATACAATCAATTCGCTTTACGGTATGCTCTGTGAAGTGCTTTGAGACGTATCAAAGACGTGATAAGGAGCTGTATTGAATGCAAGGATTATTATTACTATATTATGATTAATGTAATACATACAAACACAAACTGCAACCCAGCAAATTTTATATCCAAGTGAATTCGGAGACTAGGATCTACTGTCTAGGGATCAAATGCTGGTTGCAAAATGCTTATGGGCTATCTCACACTTTGACAAGTTTGAACCAATGATTTAGATAAGATTAACTGAATTATTATTATTCCTAGGTGTTCATAATTCTCTTATAGGTAAAACGAAACATGACATTGCTGGGTGTGGGGGGGAGAGGTTTTTGTGTGTACTTTTAAAAATTATATATATGTATATATATATAGCCAGTAGGTCAACGAAAGTGTATTTTGCCACAGTGAGTGAGTTTCTACCTGAATGAAATATTTTGTGATCCACTGTAGTTTTATGAAATACATTTTTTTTCTCAGACTAACCTGCAGGAATGAGTTTCGCATGAATAAAAGATGAATACACAGAAATAGACTGAAGCGGAGATGAAAGATTGCCTGAGGGAACTGTACCTACAGTACTACAACAAATTTTTTTTTGGAGTAGAGCGGCAAAGAAGTATAGACAAACACAGTACATTGGGTTTTTGAAATCCATTACTGTATCTGAGGGCTGGGATTTATAACATATTAAGCAGCTTGTCAGCTTGGCTCAGTTTGCTAGCACTCTCACCACTCGGTCAGAAGGTTATGGGGCCAACAACAACAACAACAACAACATCTAATATGTTCTTTCTAGCGCCTTTCACACCAGGGGGACGTCCCAAGGCGCTTTGAGACGTTCTCAAAGACGGGATAAGACATCAAATGCAAGGATAGTGATTGTAATAACTATTATTATTGAGATCCCCTGAGATACTATTTTTGAAAAGGAAACAGCGTTTAAACTGCAAAATAAATTGGCCATTTATAATAATAATAATCCTCGCATTTGATATAGCGGCTTTTTACGTCTTCTAGACTGTGTCTCAAAGTGCTTCGCAGAATACACTGTGAAGTGACTTGACTGTATACATTTGTGGGCGAAACACGGCAGCCAATTGCGCACAGCAGCGTCCCCACAAACAGTCGTGGATTGAAATGACCAATTTTATTGTGGTTTTTTTTTGGACGGATTATTATTAGGCGTGTGGATATATGTGTGTGTGTGTGGAGTAAGGAAAGTTGCCAAGGTTTCGTCCTGACGCTGCCTGGATTTGAACACAGGTCTCACGCTTGCTTGCAAGGTGAGTGCTCTAACCACTGAGCTGTAGGACTGTAAGGATAGAGCGGGGGTGGAGAGTGGGACAATTTGGTAGCTCTTCCGATGAGCTGGCACAGGCACAGGCATGATGGGGTGAATGGCTCTTTTGGTGCTGTAAGGTTCTATGATTATATGGTTGGGCAGAGGATATGGCTGGCCATCTCTAAGTGCAGGGTACAGCCCAGTAACATTTTATAGTTGAGAACTGTTCCAACGAAACGGCTGATAATGAGTCCAAGGCCAGCGTACGATCTGGCAGAGTGAACCACCGCAGAACAACACAAGTTTCGCCCACAAATTGAACAAATGAGCTCCTGTAGCTCAGTGGTTAGAGCACTTGCCTTACAAGCATTGAGACCTGTGTTTCGAATCCAGGCAGGTCAGGGTGAAACCTTGGGCAAGTTTTGTTACTCCACACACACACTCACACTCACACACACACACGTCTGATAATAATCCTTCTGAAAAAAACACGCAATAATAAAAGTTGGTCATTTCAATCCACGACTGTCTGTGGGGACACTGCTGTGCGCAATTGGCTGCCGTGTTTCGCCCACAAATATACAGTCAATTCACTTTACAGTATATTCTGTGAAGCACTTTGAGACACAGTCTAGAAGACGTGAAAAGCGTTGTATCAAATTGCAAGGATTTTTGTCCCCCAAAATTAATTAATTAACCGACGTTAGAAGTGTTATGATTAATACTTCAGTTCAAAACCACTGGGTTAACAGAGTCCCCTTAAGTGCTTGCATTCCCTGCTGGGTGCCGAGATTTGTAAAGTTCCCACCTCTCTCTCTCTCTCTCTCTCTGTCTCTCTCTCTCTCGCTCTCTCTCGCTCATCCCTTCCCCCACTCCATTCTAGGCTGGTCTACTGAGTATATCCAGGACTCATTTGTTTAATCATAATAATAATAATCCTTGCATTTTGATATAGCCCTTTTTCACGTTATGGAATTGCTTAATGGAATGTACCGTCAAGTGAATTGACTGTATATATATTTGTGGGTGAAATGCGGCAGCCAATTGCGCACAGCAGCGTCCCCCACAAACAGTCGCGGATTTGAAATGACCAATTTTTATTATGGTGTTTTTTTGGGGGGGGATGGATTATTATTAGGCGTGTGTGGAGTAAGGAAACCTGCCCAAGGTTTCGCCCTGATCCTCCTGGATTCGTACACAGGTCTCACGCTTGTAAGGCGAGTGCTCTAACCACTGAGCTACAGAAGCTCCACATATATTTTTTGACCAATTTTTCTTAGGTGAAGCACAATGGTCTGCTGAGTGTATATCCAGGATTCATTTGTTTAATCATAATCATAATAATAATCCTTGCATTTGAAACCATTCACCTGCTCGGCTCAGGGAAAAAATGCATAGCTAGCAGCTTACTACTCTCGCCCATAACAATTTATCTTTGAATTTTTCTTCAAAGCATATTGATTTAAATTCCCGCAGCCTATTTATTAAGCAGCCATACTCGACTGGTGTGTGTTGAACTGTTAAAGCTCTTTGTTCTAAGTGTACTGCAGATTTATTCTGTACCCAGAGCAGAAAATTATTCGACCAATGTGACAATTTGGGCTTGGTACTTATCAGGAAGTATAATAATAATCATAATAATAATCCTTGCATTTGATATAGTGCTTTTCACGTCTTCTAGACTGTTTCTCAAAGCCCTTCACAGAATATAATATAAAGTGAATTGACTGTATATATATTTGTGGGCGAAACACGGCAGCCAATTGCGCACAGCGGCGTCCCCACAAACAGTGGTTGATTGAAATGACCAATTTTATTATTGTAGGGTTTTTTTGGACGGATTATTATTAGGCGCAAATGTGTGTGTGTGTGTGTGGAAACTTGCCCAAGGTTTTGCCCTGACCTGACCTGCCCGGATTTGCTGGTAAGGTGAGTGAGTGCTCTAACCACTGAGCTACAGGAGCTCCACACAATGTGAAACAACAACAAGTTGCATTTATATATAGTGGGGGTCAGTGTCTCACAGCACTTTACAGAGTGAAGACTGCAATATACAGCAGGACATTCCAAGGCCATTGACATTGCTGACTTGACAGTCTACAGCGCACCGAGTAATAATATTAATAATGAGTTATTATCTTACCCCCCGCGCTGCCGAAACACTCGTGCACGCGTACATCACCTCATGGCTGGATTACGGAAACTCTCTCCTAATCGGCCTCCCCAGTTCCTCTATTCATAGGCTGCAGGCCATCCAAAACTCTGCAGCCCGTGTACTATCCCGCACCCGCCTCCGTGACCACATAACCCCCACCCTCGCCCGTCTCCACTGGCTCCCCATCCTCCAGAGGATCGAGTTCAAGATCCTCGTCCTCACCTACAAGGCTTTGGATGGCCTTGCCCCGCCCTATTTAACCGATCTACTCTCCCCCTACACGCCCACCCGGACCCTCCGTTCAGCAGGACTTGGCCTGCTCCAAGCCCCCCGCCCGAACCGCCCCACCATCGGAGGCCGGGCCTTCAGTT
Source organism: Hydrolagus colliei (assembly GCA_035084275.1). Taxonomy (NCBI): domain Eukaryota; kingdom Metazoa; phylum Chordata; class Chondrichthyes; order Chimaeriformes; family Chimaeridae; genus Hydrolagus; species Hydrolagus colliei. Next base: position 39,313,588 of record CM068743.1, on the reverse strand, counting down.
TCTCCGCTCCCACCCTATGGAATGCCATCCCTCAATCCCTCCGTTTCGCCTCTTCCCTTTCCTCTTTCAAGGCCGGTTTGAAGACTTTCCTCTTCGATCGTGCCTTTTGTTCCACCCCGAACTCTTTTACCTCCCCTTCGTGTTTCACCCCTTCCCAAACACTCCCCTCCCAGCTCGGGTCACACGCCTCTTGTTTAGCGCCTTGGGACGTCCTCCCGACGTGAAAGGCGCTATATAAATGTAAATTGTTGTTGTTGTTGTTGTTGTTGTCTCAAAGCTCATGCAGCCGTTGTGTATTTCGTTGGGGGGACGCAGTATAGACTACTACGCCCGGAACGCACTGTACGCAGAACACTGTGCAGTTTCACCCGCAAAATACACAGTCAGTTCACTTCACGGCGTATCCTGTGAAGCGCTCTGAGACTACAACAACAGCAAAATAACTCTTGTACAGCGCCTTTCACGTCAGGAGGATGGCCCAAGGCGCTGGACAGTCACTGCTTCAGACCCGAGCTTGGGACAAGGGGAGAGGAGAGAGGGAAGGAGTGGATTAGGAGTTGCCGATGGGTCCATCAAAGAGGAGAGTCTTGAGGCGAAACTTGAAGGAGGCCAGGGAGGGGGCGAGCGAGGCGGAGGGACTTCAGGATGGAGTTCCAGAGGTTGGGGGCAGTGTGGCTGAAGGCTTGCCCACCAATGGTGGGTAAGGGGATAGGAAGTCACGGACTTGGGTGGAGCGAAGTTGTGGAGAGCTTTAAATGTGAGGACCAGGATCTTGAATTGGATGTCTCGAAGGTGTGATAAGGCGGGTGTAAATACAAGGATTGCATTTAAGCTGTTAGTCGCCCTGACCTGGCTGGATTCGAAACACAGGATCTCACACTTGTAAGGTGAATGCTCTAACTAGCTCCAATAGATGCTGAAATCAATGTAAATTGTATTTAAAATTTTGAACCACAGAAAAATTGTTCCTCTCTCCTCTCTCCACCTCTGTCCAACTTTCTCCCCTCTCCCCCTTCCCCCCCCCCCTCCTCCCCTCTCCACCTCCCCCACAAAAGCCAGTTTGATCCCACACCTCGGGTGAGGGTGGGAAGGGGAGTAGGGTGGGGGGGGGGGGGGGGGGAGGGGTGATGAAAACAAAAAACAACCTCGTTTAAAAGCAACTTTTAAAACGTGAAGAAAAACATTTTTTTAAAAAAGTTGTTCTGTGATACTAATTCCTCATTAGATCTCGCTCAAAACCAGCTGAAAGGTAGACAATTATGACTTTGTTCTCCCCCACAGATGTGTTCTTTTTTTGAGGAACGGATGTGTGCAAAGGTGTCCTCGGTTTGGGGGGGGGAAAAAAACCACATTTAAAGCTGACAGAACTAGTATCATATTTGTGATGATTTTTTTTTCTAACCTTTCAACGTGCAGCTGAGGACAGGCAGCTCTTCTGGGATGAATCTGTAGAGTCCCCTTCAGAACTTGTAGAGTCCTGTAGCTCTACAAGTTAGAGCACTCACTAAGCGCCTTACAAGCGTTGAGACCTGTGTTTCGAATCCAGGCAGGGCAGGGTGAAACCTTGGTCAAGTTTCCTTACTACGCACATACACACACACACACACATGCGCACATGCCTGATAATAATCCCTCCAAAAAAAACTACTGTATAATAAAAAGGTCATTTTCAATCCACAACTGTTTGTGGGGACGCTACTGTGCGCAGTTGGCTGTCACGTTTTGCCCAGAAATATACACAGTCAATTCACTTTACAGTACATTCTGTGAAGCGCTTTGAGACAGTCTAGAAGACGTGAAAAGCACTATATCAAATGCAAGGATTATTATTATCACCTGAGCCAGGCTTGTACACAGACACTGCTAAACATCATTGCGCAGTTGAGAATGCTATGGCATTGATATGGTGTCTTCCTCGTAAAATATATGTCTTGAAGCACTTCACAACATAGATTGGAATTAATCTATTAATTAGATCTATTCATCTAAATCCAATAGATTGAAATTAACAGTAAATGCTGTTATATAGGAAAAGGTGGTAAGTCATTTTCACCAACAACATCCCATAAAACACAGAACACCAGAGAATAATAATAATAATAATAATCCTGGCATTTGATATAGTGCTTTTCACGTCTTCAAGACGTCTCAAGGCGCTTCACAGAATATATTGTAAAGTGAATTGGTATATTTGTGGGCAAAACGGAGCAGCCAATTGCACACAGCAGTGTCCCCCACAAACAGTCGTGGATCGAAATGACCAATTTATTACAGTTTTTTGCCAAAGGATTATTATCAGGCATGTGTGTGTGTGTATGTGCGTACTTGCGTGCGTGCGTGTGTGCGTGCGTGCGTGCATGTGTGTGGAGTAAGGAAACTTGCCCAAGGTTTCATCCCAACTCCCAGGAATCGAACCCAGATCTCCCACTTACAAGGCAAGTGCTCTAACCATTGAGACCCTCACTCACACATGCCTTTGTTACATCCTGACTTGCACCAGAGAATATAATCAATTCACTTTACAATGTATGTTGTGAAGCACGTTGAGGCGTCTCAAAGACGTGATAAGGTGCTGAATCAAATGTAAAGATTATTATTATTATTATTATTATTCATGGTGCCTTACAAGCGTTCCTATCTCTCCTATCTCTCTGACCCGCTTTCCCTCAATGAACCTCTCCGCCCCCTCCATTCACCGGGCTCCAGGCTGCTCCATGTCCCCCGCCCAACCCGCCCGACCATCAGCGGATGGACTTTCAGCCTCTCTCTCTGCCCCCCACACTCTAGAACTCCATCCCACAGTCCCTTCACCTCGCTCCCTCCCTCGCCTCCTTCAACGCTGATCTCAAGACTATCCTTTTCAACCTTGCCTTCTGCTGCCCTCCCAACTCTCTCCCTCGCCTCTCAACTCTCTCCCTCCCTCCCAATTCTTTTCCTCCCTTTCCAACTTTCTCCCTCCCCTTCCAACTCTCTCTCCATCCCACTCCCAACTCTCTCCCTCCCATCCCATTTCTCTCCCTCCCCTCCTAACTCTCTCCCTCCCCTCCCCACTACCGTGCCCCTCTCCTTCACTCGGGTCCCGTCCTGACTGTTCAGCGCCTTGGGATGTCCTCCCGACGTGAAAGATCCTCTATAAATGTCATGTTGTTGTTGTTGTTGTTGTTGTGTGAAACGCGTTCGAATGTTTCTGCGCCTCCATGAGATCCTATCAGAACCCCCACAATTCTCGTGGCAGAGCCCGGGGGGGGGTGGCCTTTGCCTCAGTCTTTGGCACCGAGTGAAACGGATCGAGGGCCTGTTCAGAACTCAGAAAAAAAAAAATTCTCTCCTTTCCTTTTAATGTCTCTCCTCTCTCTCTCTCTCTCTCTCTTTCTCGCTCTCTCTTAGCTCATGTATCTTGTTAGTGCGAAAAGCTTTGGAAGAGTATATTGCTCGCGTGACACTTTGATGTGACAGACGTCTTTACGCCCTTGTGCATGAAAACCCGCCAATGATAGCTTCTTGTGCAAGTGCCAGAAAGACATTTGATATCCATGCGGCCTCCACCAATTTAAGGCTCCTTGACTAACAGCTTCCTCTGTCAAATGTGTCTGTACGACAGACGGACGGACGGGAGGGGGGGAACAGGGGTGGGGGGGTGATGGGGGAATGGGTATAGAAGCTATGATGGTCTTTGGCTTGCCTGTTTGATGACAGGGCTTAGGTGAGCTTCAGAAAAGAGGAGTCAAATTGATCCAACCCATCAACTTGTACAGGTGAGAGTGGCTGGGATCAGGTACAGATGTTCTAAAGGCAAGTCATAGTGATGAATGACAGATGCTTTCATCAGACCTATAGCTTGGGCCCTGACAATGCCGAGAATTTTGATTGAGCCTAGGAGGAATGCGCGAGCTAAAATATCAAAAAAAAACCCTCTTGTTGTTTCGTGTGATAATGTCAATCCCCGGCTATCCAAAAAAAAATGCCTTTGATATTCCCGCCAGTCCAAGCCATTTCTTCACGTCAGAAGTATTTAGAATGGCAGAGCTGTTTGAGCGAGATCGAGGGAGCGAAAGAGAGAGAGAAACACTCACACACACATGCACACACACATACATGCGCGCATGCACACATACATACAGCCACTGATACTACATTCTCTTTGTCTGAAGGCAACAAGTCGGGAGCAAAAGTAATTTACTTCCGCGTATTTCTGATAATAATACTAATCCTTGGATTTGATATAGCACTATTTATGTCTTCTAGATGTCTCAAAGCGGAATACAGAATGTATTGTAAAGTGTGAATTGACTATATTTGTGAGCAAAATGCAGCAGCCGATTGCGCACAGCAGCGTCCCCCACAAACAGTCGTGGATTGAAATGACCAATTTTTATTATTGTGTTTTTTTTAGAGGGATTCTTATTCGGAGTGTGTGTGTGTGTGTGTGTGTGTGTGTGTGTGTGTGTGTGTGTGTGTGTGTGTGTGTGTGTGAGGAGTGAGGAAACTTGCCCAAGCTTTGTCCCTGACCTGCCTGGATTCAAACGCAGGTCTCACGCTTGTAAAGCAAGTGCTCTTACCACTGAGCTACAGGAGCTCCACGATTAAGAGTTTTAGTCTCTTTCTTTTCCACCAAAGGCCGGTTATTAAAGCTGACAAGTGTCACGAGGGGACATGTCAAAGCAAGCTCGTTCATACACACACATACACACATACCGTTTGATCCTGTTTGATGTGTGATCCTAAGACACCTGCGTCACTTATCAACTACCTGATGGCAAAATGAACCACCCCCACGGAGGGGCAATATTCTCTGCTTAAAAAATATATATTGTGGAGCTCCTGCAGCTCAGTGGTTAGAGCCCTCGCCTTACAAGCGTGAGACTTGTGTTCGAATCCAGGCAGGTCAGGGCGAAATCTTGGACAAGTTTCCTTATTCCACACACACACATACATATACACACACCTAATAATAATCCGTCCAAAAACATATACAATAATTAAAATTGGTCATTTCAATCCTTGACTGTTTGTGGGGACGCTGCTGTGCACAATTGGCTGCTGCATTTCACCCACAAAATACACAGTCAATTCACTTTACAGTGTATTCTGTGATGTCAATAAGATGTGAAAAGCGCTACAGAATATCAAATGCAAGGATTATTTATTTATTTATTTATTTATTTATTCGATTGTGCCCTGAGATAACAATAATAATAATCCTTGCTTTTGATATAGCGCTTTATTACATCTTCTAGACGTCTCAAAGCGCTTCACAGAATATACTGTAAAGTGAATTGACTGTAAAGTGAATTTATTATTGTGTTTTTTTGGGGGGATTATTATCAGGCATGTGTGTGTGTGTGTGATGTGTGTGTGGTGTGTGTATATGGAGTAAGGAATCTTGCCCAAGGTTTCTCCCTGATCTGCCCGGGAAGGAATCAAACCCAGGTCTCTCGCTTGTGAGGCGAGTGCTCTAACCACTGAGCTACAGGAGCTCACGATGGCTGGGAGCTGTGATGTGACTAATGCCAGTCAAGTCCTTGGTTAATGGAAGAAAAATGTGGGAGTTTGTGCTTTGTCTCTCGCTGTTTGACTCAGTGTATTTTCCCCTCTGAATCATTACGTGCTGAAATGCTTCGAATGCTACCACCTTTGAGTAACCTATGAGTTTGGACTCTACAATGAATCGGAGGCTTGTAAACGGAAAAGGCCTATTGTTCGGTTGTTGACAAGGCGGGAGTTTACAGAATATGTCACGTCAGACTCACAAAGCCTAGCAGGCACAGAGTATGCCGTTGTGAACTTGGAAGTGCCCAAAAATTGCATAATAATAATAATAATAATAATCCTTGCATTTGATATAGCACTTTTTTCACATCTTATCGATGTCTCAAAGCGCTTTGCAGAATATGCTGTAAAGTGAATTGACTGGATATATTTTGTGGGCGAAATGCAGCAGCCAATTGCGCACAGCATTGTCCCCACAAACAGCCGTGGATTGAAAATGACCAATTTTTATTATTGCTTGTTTCTTTGGAAGGATGATTATTTGGCACGTGTGTGTGTGTGTGTGTCTGTGTGTGTGTGTGTGTGTGTGTGAGGAGTGAGGAAACTTGCCGAAGGTTTTGTTCTGATTCGAACCACAGGATTCGAACACATAAGAACATAAGAACATAAGAATTAGGAGCAGGAGTAGGCCATTCGGCCCCTCGAGCTTGCTCCGCCATTCAACAAGATCATGGCTGATCTTCTCACCTAACTCTGATTACCTGCCCCATCCCCATATCCCCTTATCCCTCTATTTTTAAAAAATCTATCAGTCTCAGTCTTGAAAATGTTCAAGGACTGAGCATCCACAGCCTTCTGGGGTAGTGAATTCCATAAATTCACTACCCTCTGAGTGAAGAAATGTTTCCTCAACTCTGTTCTAAAAGGCTGACCCTTAATTTTAAGACTGTGACCCCTGTTTATAGATTCTCCTACCAGGGGAAACAGTCCCTCAGTGCCTACTTTATCTAGCCCTTTAAGAATCTTATATGTTTCAATAAGATTCCCCCTAATTCTTCTGTAGTCTAGAGAATACAGCCCTAGTTTATTCAACCTATCCTCATAGGTCAGTCCCCTCATCCCAGGAACTAACCTAGTGAATCTACGCTGCACCCCCTCTAAGGCAAGTATGTCCTTTTTTAAATAAGGAGACCAAAACTGCACACAATATTCTAGGTGCGGTCTCACAAAGCCCTATACAGTTGCAGCAAGACTTCCCTACTCTTATACTCTAAACCTTTTGAAATGAACGCTAGCATGCCGTTCACCTTCTTAGCTGCTTGCTGCACCTGCAAACTAACTTTTGGGGACTGGTGTACAAGGACACCCAAATCCCTTTGAATACTAACACTATCTAACTTCTCCCCCTCTAGAAAATAATCTATTCTTTTATTCTTGCTACCTAGGTGAATAATTTCACACTTGCTAACATTGAATTCCATCTGCACAGGTCTCAAGGCACAGGTCTCAAGGCTAGTAAGGCGAGTGATCTAACCACTGAGCTACTACAGGGGTATTCCCCAAAGCTTTTGAATTTACACCCGGATCAGAGAGAGAAAAATGTGTGAAACTCTGTTTAACATCGCCTGTTTATGTGTGCTTCCTATAATTGCGATTCAAATGTTTTTACCCCTTCTTTTTGTTGCTCTCTGATTTACTTGCTGAGAGAGCAGGTCATTAATGGTACCCTCAGTGCCTACAAAATGCCACTCTGCTAGTTTCAACCCACCTCCCCCACCCTCCTGAGTCTGTGACATTTACAAGCCGGGGAAATGACACTGTACTTTTTAAGAACGGCATCAATATTAAGCACACAAGTCCAAAACTTGCTGACATTTGCTCTGGCGCACAGTGAGAGAGAGAGAGTCTGTGTTGTTAAATAGTAAATTAAGACATGGCAGCCAAAGACGCTTAACACAGCCCAGCACTTGTGAAACAGTTCTCTGCCAGGCCTATTTTCCACTTTGCTCACCTCGCAAAAATATATTTTATTGTAACGATGCATAAGAGTACAGAGCTCCTGTAGCTCAGCGGTTAGAGCTCTCACCTTATGAACGCGAGACCTGGGTTCGAATCCAGGCAGGGTCAGGGCCAAACCATGGGAAAGTTTCCTTACTCCATACACATACCTCATATTGGTAGAACAGGCTTCAGGGACTCAATGGCCTTCCCCTTGTTCCTATGTTTGCTGTTCAAGTTGGGAGTGATTCACCCATAATACCTGTTAATGTTTCACAAACCTTGTGTCTTGTCTCTCGGCGTACCCTGGGCTACAGTACACCTGTCCTGAGGGATTTGCTGGTTTTCAGCCATTGAGCCTAACTTAACTTACTTACTAATTGACTTGGTTCAAGTCAGTGACTCAGACATGATTCAGGGATGGCAATCAGATCAAATTCCCTCAAACAGAAATGTACTCTTTTGAGAAATTAGTAGAAAGCTGCAATCAATGATGATGATAATAATATTAATCTAGGAGAGGCTAGATAGGCTAGGGTTATTCTCTCTGGAGCAGAGAAGATTGAGGGGAGACCTAATAGAGGTTTATAAGATCATGAGGGGTTTCGACAGGGCAAATAGAGAAAAACTATTTCCACTCGTGGGCGAATCTGTGACTCGTGGTCACAGATTTAAAATAGTTTCAAAGCGAAGTAGAGGGGAGCTGAGGATAATTTTTTTCACTCAGCAAATTGCTCGAATCTGGAATGCATTGCCTGGAAAGGTGGTGGAGGCTGATTCGATAACAACTTTTAAAAGGGAATTAGATCATTATTTAGGGAGAACAGGTCTATTAGGCTATGGGGAGCGGGCAGGGCAGTGGGATTGAATCGTTCTTTTCAAAGAGCCGGCACAGACTGGATGAGCCGAATGGCCTCCTTTTGTGCTGTAAAATTCTATGAATCTATGAATCTATCTATAATAATAATCCTCCTTGCATTTGGTACAGCGCCTTATTGTGTCTTCTAGACACCATACAGATTATACTATTCGCCCACAGTTCGCAAAGTGAACTGACTGCCTATTTTTTGGGGCGAATCAAACCCAAGTCCTCTCACTTGTGAGGCGAGTGAGTGCTCTATCCACTGAGCTACTGAGGACTCCTCGGAAAAGTGTGGCCCCGGTGATTTACAGAATATACTGTAAATTGAATTGACTGTATATATTTGTGGGCCCTGACAGCTGACAGCTACCCTGTGACCTTTCTCTAAGGCTTGGCTCTCTGGCTCAGCCTCAATGAGGATTGTCTACCTTCGGCTGGAAGGCAAAGCAACGAAAGTGCCACAAAGTGCTTCTCAGCAGCTGGTAATTATCTCTGTTGACAGATAGCAGCTAAACACCACCCCCCACACCCACACTCCCCTTACCCACCCCACTCTCCTAATATGTTTTCATCTCCCCACAAAACAAAACGACTTTGATGCCCTCGAGATAAGACAGGAAATCAGTGAGTGGAGATGGGATGGAGGTGGGGGTGAGCGATTGGCGGGGATTGGGGAGGAATGGGTAGGATGTTTTCATTGTTCATCAAGTGGTGAAGTGGTCATTATATTGTATAGCCACCTTTATCTCTTGTCACGTGATAAGGGAGATAGAGTAAAGCCTGTCATCAGATTCAAGCACAACTATATACTACACAGGTTCATTTCCTTATCAGTTCCTTCAAAATTCCTTCAAGAAAATAATAATAGTAATACAGTAATAATAAGTCAGTCGCTCAATCCATAATAATAATCCTTCCATTTGATATAGCGCTTTTCACATCTTATCGATGTCTTAAAGCGCTTCACAGAATATACTGTAAATTGAATTGACTGTATATATTTGTGGGCGAAACATGGCAGCCAATTGCACACAAATAGTCGTGGATTGAAATGACCACTTTGTATTATTATGGGTATTTTTGGGGGGACAGATTATTATTGAATCCATGACTGTTTGTGGGGACACTGCTGTGCGCAATTGGCTGCCGTGTTTTGCCCACAAATATAGTCAATTCACTTTACAATATATTCTGTGAAACGCTTTGAGATGTCTAGAAGACTCCATAGTAGTAATAATCCTTGAATTTGATATAGTGCTTCTCATGTCTTATCGACGTCTCAAAGTGCGAATATACTGTAAAGTGAATTGACTGTACATATTTGTGGGTGAAATGCAGCAGCCAACTGAGCACAACAATGTCTCCACAAACAGTCGTGGGTTGAAATGAGAAATTTTATTGTGTTTTTTTTGGGATGGATTATTATCAGGCATGTGTGTGTGTGTATGTGGAGTAAGGAAACTTGCCCAAGTTTTCGCCCTTCCTTACTTGCTTGGATTCGAAACACAGGTCTCACGCTTGTAAGCTCTTCTCACATGCAAGGCGAGAGCTCTAACCACTGAGCTACAGGATTCATGTCCCAGGCTAAGTGAAAGATATAATGTAAGGGTGATTTGTTTACGGCGGTGATTGGAGTGAAAGAACAATTTTTTTTACAGCGTTGTAATGTCAGAGGTTTCCAGTTTTGTTTCCTTCCAATACGCTTTGATAGAATATTTCCGGCTGACTTTACTACCTTGACAGAGAGGGACGCACAATTCACATGACTGTGGGACATGACAGGACTCTCATTTGCACCAGCAAATCAAAAGGCATATGTGAAAACTTGAGGTGTTGTGGATCCCAATCCAAATGAGAATAGTCCAATTTATCTCCTTGGAAAAACTCCAAGTATAATTTTGGCTCCCATCCAAATTTTTGCCTGTGTAAACAGGTAATCTAAAGGCCTGGGCTGCCTCACGTTCCATCATCTTATACTAGACCCTAGAGTGCACAGTGACATTTATACCGATTAATCCCTTGAATTTCCAAGAAGTGTGAGACTTGAAACTAAAAGGACGTCGGACGTATTTGGGTCATACAATCATAATAATATATAATAATAATAATCCTTGCATTTGATACAGCACTTTTCACGTTTTTCTAGACTGTGTCTCGAAGCGCTTCGCAGAGTATACTGTAAAGTGAATTGACTGTATATATTTGTGGGCGAAACGCGGCAGCCAATTACACACAGCAGCGTCCCCACAAACAGCCGTGGATTGAAAATGACCAATTTTTATTCTTGTTTTTGTTCAGGGTTATTTCAATCCTCGACTGTTTGTGGGGACACTGCTGTGCACAATTGGCTGCCGCATTTCACCCACAAATATGTACAGTCAATTCACTTTACAGTATATTCTGTGAACCACTTTGAGATGTTGATAAGATGTGAAAAAGCGCTGTATCAAATGCAAGAATTATTATTATTAGTAACTAATGGATGGCTTAATAAACTCTGAATCCAAAGATTGAAAATCCTACATGTACTTATGGTCCAAACCTTTGCGTCTCTGCTCTTCTTCGATGAGGAAATAAGGATTGATGTAGCTCTAGTTGTAATGTAATCTTAAGCATGTTATGCAATATATTGGGGGGATGGAGAGAAACCTTGTGCAACTTTCCTTACTCCACATGCCTGATAATGATTCCTCAAAAAGAACCAATAATAAATTGGTCATTTCAATCCACGACTGTTTCTGGGGACGCTGCTATGCGCAATTGGCTGCCGCGTTTCGCCCACAAAATATAATCCTTGCATTTGATGTAGCATTTTTCATGTCTTCCAGACATCTCAAAGTGCTTCACGGAATGTGCTGCAAAGTGAATTGACTGTATATTTGTGGGTAAAACATAAGCAAGGAAGGAAGGAAGGAAGGAAGGAAGGAAGGAAGGAAGGAAGGAAGGAAGGAAGGAAGGAAGGAAGGAAGGAAGGAAGGAAGGAAGGAAGGAAGGAAGGAAGGAAGGAAGGAAGGAAGGAAGGAAGGAAGGAAGGAAGGAAGGAAGGAAGGAAGGAAGGAAGGAAGGAAGGAAGGAATGTTATCACGATTTGAAAATATATTTCAGCTTGTGGCTGTTATCGCTCAAGGATCGCGGCCGGCCGAGTTGATAACGTAATAATTTGCTACTGACTGAAGTGGGGGTGGGGGGGTGGTGGGGTGGGGTGGGGGGGGGGGGGGGTGGTGGAGGAGGGGGTAAGAGAGAAAAAAAAACACACACAATCTTTACGCTGTGATTGGAGTTCAATGCTGCTCATTGTCAACAAGCCAACGAAGGATCAAAGCGTGTCCTACCCTCAAAGGCTGTGAATCTCACATCAAATGGAATCCGTTCGAAAGCGCGACACCAATATTTTGATGCTCAACTGTGATATGTTTGTAATCATTTTCGATTGTCACATTCCCCCCCCCCCCCCCGCACCCCCCCACCCACACCCACCCCCCCGGGCCTCTCTTAAGGAGGTGTTAAATCGTATTGAGTTGGCGCGTAAAGCATTTTGCAAGGTTCCCAATACTCAACGTCAGTCAAAAATGCCAATTTTAACGAGGGACACTTAAATGTCTTTTGATATAGACCGTGCCTATCTTTCGATCCAAGCTCCTCTTTGCAATCACAGTTACATTGTTCGGGTCATGTTGTGGAAAGTACTTTTGACAGGACGAAATGATGAATCACCTGAGTTCAATTTAGGGGGAAAAAACAGAGAGAGGGAGAGAAAGAGAGAGAGAGAAGGAGAGAGAAGGAGGGAGGGAGGGAGGGAGAGAGAACGAGACAGATCTATCTGATCAGTGTTTTCATCAGTTAAAAAAAACAACATTCAATTCATTTCTTGTTCCTCTTTCATGTCTGGCACTTTTCATTGGTGCAAGCAGTTATTCACTACTTCTTTTCTTTCCATGCAACTCACAAAGCAAATATCCTGGCAGCGAGTTCATAAAAGGATTTGCAATCACTTACCTGAGGTGCCCAGAACACAGCTTGTTATGTTGAGAACCATAAAAACACAACACAATAGAGCTGGTCTTCAGCTGACAGCGCAGAAACACTAGTAAAAAATGCTTACGTTTTTATGTCTGTCTGGAGTCTTGTCGAGTTTTGCTTTTAAATTTCTTTAAACAAAAATCTTTTACGTTTGATTATAGCGCCTCTCACAGTAGATGAGGAAATCCCAAAGTGTTTCACTGGATATATTACAATATAATAATAATGATCTTTGCTTTTGATAGAGTGCTTCAAGACATCTCAAAGCACTTCATGGAATGTAGTGTAAAGTGAATTGATTGTATATTTGTGGGCAAAATGCGGCAGCGTGTCCCACAAACAGTCGTGGATTGAAATGACTAATTTTAAACTTTACGAAATGAAATTACTAATAATAATTAGCATAATAATCCTTGCATTTGATACAGCGCCTTCTCAGGTCTTCTAGACGTCTCAAAACGCTTGACGGGCTCCACTGTAAAGTGAATTGACTGTGAATTTTGTGGGCGAAACGCGGCAGCCAATTGCGCACAGCAACAGCGTCCCCTACAACAGTCGTGGATCGATGGATTTGCTTGCGGAATTATTATCAGGCGTGCGGAGTAAGGACACTTAAGTAGAAACAAACTTATGCAGACATACTTGTTGGCGAATTCTCGCCAGCGCTGTCCGCAACAAAACAATGAGATGAAAAGCCAATTTATTCCAGCCGTTGGGGGGTGAATTTGGATGAGTAGGGAAAGAAATACAAGACACAGAATTAAGAGAATTAGCAGGTTGGTCATTAAAACTATAACTGATTGGTTAAAAACACAAATGTAATCCGGAAATGTATTTGTGTCATTTCTCTCTTCCAACCTGATTGTTGACACCACACTTTTTCTGTCAAAGTAATAATATTTTGACCGGACCTCGCTGTTGGCTGCTTTCCTACCACTCCGAAAACACTCCGAATCCATTAAAAATAATTATAAAGTACCTCTTGCATGAACCCTTTACCCAGAAGATTTCTGGATAAATTCGCCCTGTGTTAAGTGAATTATTTATCGGGTGATTTATAGAGGCTACAGCTCAGATATACTACTTACCGATTTGCCTCCTTGTAGCAGACGGAAGATTGATGGAATAAAAATCTGAGCAGGATTTATTTTGCGTCCCGGAATAATTTTAATTTGTCAGAAGGATGTTTATTTCCTTATTTAGAGTCACGCTGGCATTCGCTGATATTTAACAGCGCAGGGCAAATAAAAGTGATCGATTTTGTGCCTCCTTTGTGGGGGGAGAGGTTAAAACAGCTTCCAGCCCTCTCCTGGGTGACGTATACCTGTAGCTCAGTGGTTAGAATGCTCGCCTCGCAAGCATAGAGGACCTGGGTTCGATTCCCAGGCGGGCAGGGCGAAACGTGGGGCAAATTTCCTTACTCCATACACACACACACGCGCCTCTGTTTACCCAGCAGTAAGTAAGAACTGTATTTAGTCGATTGGCGGATCAGTTTTTATCACCAGAGGTAATAATAATTACAATAATATTAATAATAATCCTGGCATTTGATACAGCGCTTTTCACGTCTTCTAGACTGTGACTCAAAGCGCTTCACAGAATATACTGTGAAGTGAATTGACTGTATATTTGTGGGAGAGCGAAACGCGGCAGCCGACTGCGCACAGCGGCGTCCCCCCACAAACAGCCGCGGGTTGTAAACGACCCAGATTCTGTCGTCTGTTCAGTGCAGCACATCCGTGAGTAAAGAGCAACCTCAATATTTGCACTCGCTCGAAAATATTTTTCCCACTTCCTCCACTTTTGTTAGGCGGATAAATAGATTTCAGAGCAGATTGTTGGCTGGGAATGAAGCGGAGGTTAGCGGGCACACCCAGCCTCGTCAACACCTGGACAAACATTTGGGTCGAGTGTTTGGCTTTGTCATGGCGAGGCCGAGCCATTGACTCGCAAGCGAAAGGTGCAATATTTTACACAGGTTCAAACACAGCAGACAAGTGCTGATGGTACTTGCATTCTATCGAGGAGAAGGACTTGGAGGACTTGTGGAACTCCTGTAGCTTAGTGGTTAGAGCGCTCACTCACTCGCCTTACAAAGCGTGAGACCTATGTTCGAATCCAGGCAAGTCAGGTCAGGTCAGGGTGAAACCTTGGGCAAGTTTCCTTACTCCACACACACAAGACACACACACACACCTAATAATAATCCGTCCAAAAAAAACCACAATACATAATAAAAATTGGTCATTTTCAATCCACGACTGTTTTTGGAGATGCTGCTGTGCGCAATTGGCTGCTGTGTTTTACTCATAAATATATATACTCAATTCACTTTACAGTAAAGTCTGTTTTTATATTCATTCTTATCGGAAAAATGTATTCGCTTAATGTCTTTTCGCTTAAAGTCGCACTTTTCAAGAACCAAAGTATTACGTTAAGCGGGGTCGACTTGTACTTGATAGTGGCAAGCCAATTGGGTACAGCTGTAATGCACAAAGAATTGTAGATTGAGTGACTGAATCATTATTATTTTGGGGAGAGATTATTACCACCAAAAAATGACCCGCTGATCAATTAACAACCGGGTTCCTACTTACTGCTGGATAAACGGGCGTGTGTGTGTGTGTGTGTGTGTGTGTGCGGTGTGTGTGATGTGTGTATGTGATGTGTGTGTGTGTGTGTGTGTGTGTGTGTGTGTGTGTGTGTGTGGAGTAAGGAAACATTGTGTGCGCCCAACATTTCGCCCTGACCCACCCAGGAATCAAACCCAGGTCCTCTCGCTCGCTTGATAATCTGCTTCGCAGCAGACACAGAATAATATGGAATCATATTGTAGTGTGGATTCCCTGTAGTAATAATAATTATCATTCTATAAATAATAATATTAACCATTTGTATTTGATAAAGCGTCTGAAGGCGCTTCATATCCCCGAAGAATACTAATGAATTCCTTCGACACGTGCAAACTAATTAAACTAATTAAAGAGTTTTAAAAGTGCCATAAAATTTGGATGTGGTTTAATGTGCTGCAATGAAACAGTTGCCACATAATCATCCTTGAGTTCCGACTGTATAATGTATTCCCTTCAATTATTCTATTAATCAATGCGGCAGATTCTGAAAGTTACATGGAGGATACTTCATTAAAAAAAGCGCAAGATACAATTTTTACGGCGTGAGTGAGTTCATTTTGTCATAATAAAAAAATCTTCTGCTTCTCTGAGTCATTCGCAAGTCATTCAATATACAGTAACTATGAAAGCAGTCACTCACTATAACTCTCTTTGATATAACGTGACCCTTGACGTAACGTGCAATTTCGATGGGTCCTTTCACTCTCTCAAGACTAAATAATATTTGAAAGTGAAGAACAAGGAAGTAGTGCAACGAAAGAGGTTTTAGTTTGAGGGAGAAAGTAGTTTCAAGATTTCCAATGGCACCCAAGGGTTGGTTTATAGGATTTAATTGCCTCGTTTATTATCCTGCCCAATTTAGCCCTTGGGAACTTTTCAATCCGTACATATATCTGTTCTATATAATAATAATCCGTCAAAAAAAACCCACAATAATAAAATTGGTCATTTCAATCTTCGACTGTTTGTGGGGGTGGGGTGGGGGTCACTGCTGTGCGCAACTGGCTGCCGTGTTTCGCCCACAAATATGTACAGTCAATTCACTTTACAAAATATTCTGTGAAGTGCTTTGAGACGTCTAGAAGACTTGATAAGGCGCTGGATCAAATGTAAGAACTATTATTATTATGAGATCTTTCAAGCAATCAAGCTTGCACCTATAATGTATATAATATATGATGCTGTAATCCTTGCATTTGATATTTCTTCCAGACATCTCATTTTCACATCTTCTAGACATCTCAAAGCGCTTCACAGAATGTACTGAAAAAGTGAATTGACTGTATATTTGTGGGCGAAACGCGACAGCCAATTGCGCACAGCAGCGTCCCATAAACAGTATATTCTGTGAGGCACTTTGAAACATCTAGAAGACATGAAAAGTGCTGTATCAAATGCAAGGATTATTATTATATATTATTAATAATCTAAGACATTTCAGTGCGTACTACTATCCTGATTATTTAGTTTTTGGCCACCACTGGTTTAGACTATTAGATTCAAGTTCATGAAGTGCAATTTGTTGCTGAATTGAACCAGTAATAATAATAATCCTTGCATTTTGATATAGCGCTTTTCATATCTTATTGATGTCTCAAAGCGCTTCACAGAATATACTGTACAGTGAATTGACTGTATATTTATGGGCGAAATGCGGCAGCCAATTGTGCACAGCAGCGTCCCCACAAACAGTCGTGGATTGTAAATGCCTAATTTTATTATTGTGGGTTTTTTGGAGGGATTATTATGAGGTGTGTGTGTGTGCGTGTGTGGAGTAAGGAAGCTTGCTCAAGGTTTCGCCCTGATCTGCATGAATTTGAACATAGGTCTCACAGTTGTAAGGCGAGCGCTCTAACCACTGAGCTACAGGAGACTCCACAATAATAACTATAATAATTAATAATCCTTGCATTGCATATAGCGCCTTATCATGTTTTCGAGATGTCTCAAGGTGCCTCACAGCATTAAGTGTAGAATTGACTGTGTGCTCCCAACAATATTACAGTACTCTTCTTCTGCGAGGTATTACTAATATTATATCTTGTGCGATGTCCTGAATCCGGTTTAAACGATAAGTTAAATTGCTTCAACCCATCTCTATTCCAAAGACGTGAAACACGGCTGAAAAGAGACATCTTTCAATCAACAGTTTCTTTCAGCGTTGGACCATTGTTTAGCCGTGGGCGGCCTTTGTGTGGGACTTTGGCAGATCTGAGGCTCGGCAGCAGATTAAATCCTGAATTTCGTATTATTTCAAGCCGTTTGAATGGAGCAAAGTTGTTTTTTTACCTGTTCAATGTGAGGCTGAAGTACTCCAGTAAAACAGCCCCAGCGAGCACTGAGCAGTTCCCTGGGATTTAAACTCGAGGAGGAGAATTTTAAGGGGATTACGACGGCTTTTTTTTTGCATAAAACATGAAATACACGAGAAAACACACACACACACACACAAACCTCATCCAGAAACACATCCCCACAGAGATCAAGAGGCTAGTTCCCATTGCAATCGCACAGTCGATGTAGCAATAGCTGTCAAAGGGCAATTCTCCTTATAAAGCATCTTTTTTTTTGTTTTAAACAAACTCACGACCGGTGATGTAATGAAGTCCGCGCAGAGATTTCTTTTTTGTTTCGTTTGGACAAGTAAAATGCTTTCGACCTATGTTGTTGGCTCCAAAGTTAATCAGTTACTCACAGCTACCGAGAGTGTCAATTATTTGGCGAGCCGAGGCGTAGATAAGTAGATGCGATTCAGATAGCCACAGTTTGGCAAGCTTTTACGCGTCCTCCGACCATTAATTAGCTTCCAAAGATGCCTCTCGCTGAAATAATTTGTGCCTTTTTTCATTTTAATTCGCCGCGCGGACAAAAGACCGAGAGTGTGGCGTTGATAATCCCAAGGAAGAATGGTTACGTCGCTAATCCGTCCCTTTTAAAACAGAATTGGATGAATACTTTTGAGACAAAGGATATTAAAAGGTTTGCAATGACACACACACATACACACACAAAAAACAGGGAGTTCAGATTGAGATCTAATTACACGCACATCATTGATGTATTTCACTCAGTGGAAGGAGCAAGCGTTAGAATAGTCTCGATAACAACAACAACAATAACAACAACTTGGATTTTTACAGCACCCTCCCTCACTCCACACCGGATGGTGTCTCAGAGCACTTCCAATAACGGATCCCGGGGCCAAGCCATAGGGGAGAGAGGGGGAGAGGGGGGAAGAAGGTGAGTGAAGGCACGGTCGAAAAGAAAAGTCTTTAGCCGAGACCTGAAACTAGGAAGAGAGGGGGTTGAGAAGGGAGAAGGGATCAAGAAGAGAAGGGATTGAAGGAGGGAGTTCCAGAGCCTTGGGGCGTAGTGGCTGAAGGCACGGCCGCCGATGGTGGAGCAGAGGATTCGGGGGACAAGGAGGAGGCCAGACCCGGTGAAGCGAAGGCAACGGGTGCTGTTGTAAGGAGAGAGGAGGTCAGAGAGGTAGGGGAGGGGGTGCAGAGGAGTGGAGGGATTTGAAGACAAGAGTGAGGATCTTGAAATCAATCCTCTCCAGGACAGGGAGCCGGTGAAGTCTGGCAAGGACTGAGGTAATGGGGGAGCGAAGTTTGGGTGACAATGCGGGCGACAGAATTTGGTGTGATAAGCTGAATGACCCCCCCTTTCTGCGATGTGCAGTAATTTCTATGATTCTATCATCTGCCGAGAGCGAGTAATTAAGTGGCTTTTTAAAATAAATGATGTTAAATCTGCGTCAGTCAGCAACTGGGGGAAAAAAATAACACACACACACAGGCAATCTCTACAGGTAGTGCAGTGTCTGGTCCAGTGTCACTGAAAATTAATGTGTCATATTTTGATTCCTTTGCTTTCCTGCGCTGTGCTTCAATAAGAGCAGCAAAAAAAGGCTTTATATTAGTTGACAGAGAGAAATAGCCGATGACTTGGAGTAAACAGATGGTGGTTGTGTGTGCCTGGTATGTGACTTGGGACTTTAGGATCCATAATAATAATAATCCTTGCATTTGATACAGCGCTTTTCATGTTTTCTGGAAGTCTCAAAGCGCTTCACAGCTTATATAATGTAAAGTGAATTGACTGTACAGTATATATATTTGTGGGCCAAACACGGCAGCCATTGCAGACAGCAGCATCCTCCACACACAGGCGTGGATTGAAATGACCAACTTTTACTGATCCCCCAGTTGTTTTTAGGCATTATTATCAGGTATGTGTTGAGTAAGGAATATACACTTGCAAGGCGAGTGCTCTAACTGCTGAGCTTCAGGACAATAATAATGATGGTAATTTTTGTGGGGAGGGATTATCATTAGGTGTGTGTGTGTGTGTGCGTGTGTGTGTGTGTGTGTGTGCATGTGTGTGTGTGTGGAGTAAGGAAATTTGCCCAAGGTTTCACTCTGATCTGCCTGGATTTGAACACAGGTCTCACACTTTTAAGTCCAACTGTTTGTTGGCGATGAGATCCGAAGGCCAAATGATCTTTGCGGGAAAACATTTTAAAGTTGACATCGGAGGAAACATCAATAATAGGGAAGGATTACCCGTTTAATTGGAAATAAAACTGCGAGTCCCATCTCCGAACAAGAGATACCTGGTTTACCCAGAATTTAGGCTCACGTCTTCGCAACAGAATATACTGTAAAGTGAATTGATTGTATGTTTGTGGGCAAAACTCGGCAGCCAATTTTGCACAGCAGCGTCCCCCACACAAACAACTATACTGTGCCCCCATTCCATAGCAATAAGACCATCCAAAAAATTCAATGAAAGATCAGGCATCAGGTAATAATAATAATAATCCTTGCATTTGATACAGTGCTTTTCATATCTTCTAGACTATGTCTCAAAGCGCTTCACAGAATATACTGTAAAGTGAATGGACTGTATATTTTTGGGGGTGAAACACAGCAGCCAATTGCATCCCCACAGTCAACTACAACAACAACAAAATGACCACTTGTACAGCACCATTCATGTCAGGAGGACGTTCCAAGGCGCTGGACAGTTACTGCTTGAGACCCGAGTTGAGGACAGTGGGGTGGGGGAGTGGGGGGGGATAAGGAGTTGCCGATGGGTCCATCGAAGAGGAGAGTCTTGAGGCGAGACTTGAAGGAGGCCAGGGAGGGGGCGAAGAAGAAATGCAAGGATTATTCTTATGTGGGGAAAAGTAGCAGCCAATTGCACACAGCAGTGTTCCACAAATGATCAAATTATCATTAGTATGATTATTATTATTATTATGATTATTATTTGTCCTGAAACTCAGCAGTTAGAGCACTCGCCTTGCAAGCGAGAGACCTGGGTTCGATTCTGGGCAGGGCCAAACTTTGCGCATATTCCTTACTCTACACATACCTGATCATAATGCCTCAAAAAAAATCAAATAATAAATTGGTCATTTCAATCCACGACTGTTTGAGTGGGGACCCTGCTGTGCGCAATTGGCTGCCACGTTTCGCCCACAAATACATAGTATATTCTGTAAAGCGCTTTGAGACATGTAGAAGACATGAAAAATGTTATATCAAATGCAAGGATTATCATTTTTATTTTTATTATTATTTTTGTATTCGATACCAAATCGAATTTCACTGGTACTGATTTTCCATTGAGTTTCATTCACCAATTGATGAAAAGAGAGGCAGACATTTATTTAGGGAGGATGGGTTTGCGCGGTTATGGGGAGAGAGCTGTGGAGTGGGATTGAATTGCTCTTTTTAAAGAGGCGGCACAGACTCGATGGGCTGAATGGCCTCCTTTTGTGCCATAAGATTCTATGATGTGCTGGCACAAACAATGATATAAGTTTAGCAAATATTTATTTTCATTCAAGTCAATTTATTCAGCAAATTCCAAAAACGTGTTTCAAGTAAACAAAAGACAAAAATATTCCTTTCGCACGTCAAAAATCTTTAAAGTTAACACTGTTGTCAATTATGTTATCAGGTAACATGTCATAACACTGTACATTGCTTTTCCTATTGTAAGAGGTTGTGTTTTCAAATGCTTGTATTAAAAACAAAATGATCGTGCGATGTGAGACTGTGAAGGATTGCGACGGCTGTTTAATTAATGATTTAAGGTAAGGTTTCACATTCTTGTCTATTTTGGCCTGGCTGTGAAAATTCCTAAAGTAATCATAAAATTCTTACAACTGCTTACCTTTAAGTTAATGATTAAACTGTATCGGTGCCTGAGAAACCTGAAGAAAGGGATTAGAGTGGATTATTCAGACTTTGCTTGTCAATCATATATCATAGCACTAAAATTATTAGCAGCAAAAATAACTTCCACAATGAGATATTCCCATTTTATGACACCAATACAATATTCAGTTCCATTGCAAACTTAACTGAAATTAACAATGCCAGTATCTGACTCCATTATTAATGCCTGACCTGAGATTACATGTCGAGGTGTTATATAATAATCCTTGCATGTGACATAATTAGCTCCATATCATGTCTTCGAGATATCTCGAAGCACTTTACAGAATATATTGTAAAGTGAATTGACTGTATATTTGTGGGCCAAACGCAGCTTCTAATTGCGGACAGCAGCGTCCCCACAAACAGTCATGGATTGAAATCACTGATTTTTTTTGGAAGGAATTATTATGCCTCCGTAAAAGCGATCCACCAATCAACCAATCGACTAACAACTGGGTTCCTTCCTCTCAGGTGTGTGTGTGTGTGTGTGTGCGTGTGCGTGTGCGTGTGCGTGTGCGTGTGCGTGTGTGTGTGCAATCACGAAACTTGTCCAAAGTTTCACCCTGAGTGGGAATCGAACCCAGGTCTTCTCGCTTGCAAGGATAGTGCTCTAACCACTGAGCTGCAGATCTCCACATCACATCCAGTACTGCACTGGAATAGTAATAATAATAATCCTTGCATTCGATATAGTGCTTTTCACATCTATCAACATCTCAAAGCGCTTTGCAGAATATACTGTAAAGTGAATCGAATGTATATATTTTAATCTTGACTGTGAACTTAAACTCTTGGTATAGGGTCTCTGGGTGGAAAGCGGATGGGTGGGGTAAAAGTTTTGCAATGATCAAGATTTTCCTATGGAGGAAACAGTGCTTTTTTCTGAGAATAATTTAGTGAAACACTCGAAAACGCAATGAACTGATTTAATGGAATTTTCCCCCCTATGTAATGCGGTGATAACGCCATCAATGTTCCATCTCAGCAGCTAATGAAAACAAAACCGAAATGTTTCATTAATAAGTTCAACTAACCAGAGTTAAACTAATTGGACTTTTTTTCAACCAGGGTCATGGGAATACTGCAGAGCAGAGAAAACGCCACTTCAGCAAGAAGTCAACTACAGCATAAGGAATCATACGAAAAATACAATAATAATAATAATCCTTGCATTTTGATATAGCGCCTTATCATGTTTTCTAGACGTCTCAAAGGGCTTCACAGCATATACTGTAAAGTGAATTGAATGTATGTTTGTGGGTGAAAAGCACTCATCAAATGCAAGGATTATTATATTTTTATTATTATTATAGCTACAATCCCCAAACTGGATGGAAAAGTATACGTTTATTTTTGTAGCTGGGACCTTAATAATACCAATAATAATCCTTGCATTTGATATAGCGCTTTTCACGTTTTATCAATGTCTCAAAGCACTTCACAGAATAGACTGTAAAGTGAATTGACTGTATATTTGTGGGTGAAATGCGGCAGCCAATTGCGCACAGCAGCGTCCCCACAAACAGTCGTGGATTGAAACAACCAATTTTATTATTGTGTTTTTTGGGGGATGGATTATTATTAGGCGTGTGTGTGTGTGTGTGTGTGTGTGTGGAGCAAGGAAACTTGCCCAAGGTTTCGCCCTGACCTGCCTGGATTCGAACACAGGTCTCACGCTTGTAAGGCGAGCGCTCTAACCACTGAGCTACAGGAGCTCCATCGTGCAAATTCAAATCTATAGGTTTTGGTTTCAATATAACTGTTTGTGACTGGCTCCTTGAGGGACTTATTTTCTGATCGCAATTGCTGACGGGCGGATTATTTTATTCTTAATATTAAGGAGGAGGGTTGGGTGGGGGGGTGGGTGGGGTGGGGCGAGGGGTGTGGGTGGGTGGCGGGCAGGAGAGTGAATCACCATGTATGGATTTAATGCACACGGATAAATGTTCTTCAGTTATTGAACTGAAAACACCAACTTAGTTAATTACCAGAGCTGGAGCCATTAAGTTAAGTGACTGCGAGTTGCGATATTTAAAAGCTCTTTCGCACTCCATGTCGTGAGTCACAGCTTTACCAGATTTCATTATTATTACCACAGACAGGCTCAAGCCGGTGAGGTGCGGACTGCGCTATACACCCGGACAGCATTTCCAATATCATAATAATAAATAATAATAATAATAATAATCCTTGCATTTGATGTAGCACTTTTCACATCTTATCATGTCTCAAAGCGCTTCACAGAATATACTGTAAAGTGAATTGACTGTTTATCTGTGGATGAAACACGGCAGCCAATTGCACACAGCAGCGTCCCCCCAAAACAGTCGTGGGTTGAAAATGACCAATTTTAATATTGTGGTATTTCTTGGAGGGATCATTGTTAGGCATGTGTTTGTGTGTGTGTGTGTGGAGTAAGGAAACTTGCCCAAGGTGCATGGATTCAAACACAGGTCTCACACTTGTAAGGCGAGTGCTCTAACCACTGAGCCACAGGGCTCCTGGTAGGAAAAAATTTAATATTTAATAAGTGTCTGATGCAAGTTAGTTGTCGCCATGTTTGCCAATATGGCAAGAATCTTCACTTGATTTCCAATCAATTATGTTTTGTAAAGAACTTTATAGTAAATTTAATTTTTTTTATACAACAAGATGTGATGGCACAACCCACAGCTGTTTGTGGGGGACACTGCTGTGAGCAATTGGCTGCCGCGTTTCGCTCACAAATTTTGCTCACAATCGATTCACTTTACGGTATATTCCGTGAAGCGCTTTGAGACACAGTCTGGAAGACGTGATAAGGTGCTATAAATGCAAGGATTATTATTATTATCAGCATTATTATTATTAAACATGTCCTTCAGACAATCATGTTTCACTGAATAGTCTGAGACATTATATAAACAGCAAATCATTGGTATTATATCTTTCCCTCCAGGTCAATCCTTAGACACGCATGTTAACGCAGTTTGATGGGCTTGTGATATTTTCTGTTGTCGACGGATATTCCCTGTAAAGTGCTCTTAAAATGCATTCATAGTTTATTCATCAGTTCCTCTTTAATCCAGCACTTTCAGTAATCTGGCCCCTTTATACATGTGTAAATTTGTTTTATTACGTGACGAGCCATGTGTCAGGGCGGTTATAGGCAGAATGGATTGTGCTCAATAATAAATAGCTCTATAAGGTGAGGCAATTACAATCACAACTTATACTTGTATATTAGCATCTGTGTGCGTCGGAAAGTTATTTAATATAATATAATAATAATAATCCTTGCATTTGATAAAGCGCTTTTCATGTTTTATCAACATCCCAAAGCGCTTCACAGAATGTACTGTAAAGTGAATTGACTGTATATTTGTGGGCGAAACGCGGCAGCCAATTGCGCACAGCAGCGTCCCCACAAACAGCCTTGGATTGAAAATGACCAATTTTAATATTGTGGTTTTTGGGGGGGGATTATTATTAGGCATGTGTGTGTGTGCGTTTGCGTGTGCGTGTGCGTATGTGTATGTGTGGAGTAAGGAAACTTGCCCAAGGTTTCGCCCAAGTTATCTTTACAGAGATATATGATGCACTTGAAGACTTCAAGGCATCTTCAGCCGCTGAGAGTTAAATCATAGTGTAACTGTTAATATTTATAAGTAACTCAAAAGCTGGAGATAAGACAACCCTGGAGATGGTCCTGTGTCTGTGTTTAAGTAGAATCTTAGTGAGTGTTCCCACTCTACCGCTGGATGATTGGTTTGCTATTTTTAGACTAAAAAATAACCTAACATTAAGCTTTTTTGGAGGGTTTCTCAGTTCTGCGCTATAAATAGATCATCGTTTACAAGTTTTATGTAACTTGAACAGTCAAGTAATATTGTAGCATCGTAGAAATGCACAGCAAAGAAGGCTATTTTAACATTGAGAATAATACTGGGGCAGCTCAGTGGTTGGAGCACTCGCCTTACAAGCGTGAGACCTGTATTTGAATCCAGCCAGATCAGGGCGAAATCTTCGGCAAGTTTCCTTACTCCACACACACAGACACGCACACACGCCTAATAATAATCCATCTAAAAAAAACACACAATAATAAAAATCGGTTATTTTCAATCCATGACTGTTTGTGGG
Organism: Hydrolagus colliei; assembly: GCA_035084275.1. NCBI lineage: Eukaryota > Metazoa > Chordata > Chondrichthyes > Chimaeriformes > Chimaeridae > Hydrolagus > Hydrolagus colliei. The sequence continues at coordinate 39,288,224 of CM068743.1, read as the reverse complement.
GGACGCTGCTGTGTGCAATTGGCTGCCGCGTTTCGCCCACAAGTATATAGTATATTCTGTGAAGCGCTTTGAGACGTAGATGAGATGTGAAAAAGCACTATATTCAAAATGCAAGGATTATTCTTCTTATTAATAATCATTTTGATGTAATGTGAACTTATCACGTCTTTGAGACGCCTCAAAGTGCTTCATGGGTTATACATAAAGTGGATTCACTGTACAGTATATTTGGGGGCGAAACATGGTAATTGATTGAATGACCTAATCATCATTGTTTATTTTATTTTTTTGAAGACGCAGAGCAGGCAGAGCCCGCTGAGCGGAGGGAGGGGGCAGGCAGGTTGGTAAGAGGTTAGAAGGTCATGGATGTAGGGTGGGGACGAGGTTGTGGAGGGCTATAAATATGAGGACCAGGATCTTAAATTGGATCCTCTGGGTGATGGGGAGCCAATGGAGTCAGGTGAGGATGGGGGAAGATAGGGGTCACGGAGTTTGGAGCGGTAGAGGACACGGGCTGCAAAGTTCTGGAATCACGTAACATTGCAGTGGGTGAAATAAAAGAGTTGTTTAGGTGTGTGCGGAGGAGGGAGGGGTTGGGTTTGGCATGTGACTTCTTTACAGCACAGGAAACCATGTAAAATAGCATATAATGAACAGTGGCTACTGAGCTTTATTTGATTAATGAGAGATCTGCGAGATTTCTTAACACCAGATTGCAAAACAGGTGATAAAACACAAAACCTTTACACACATTCCATTGAATGGGGGGAACTGGGTTAAATTCAACTTTTTAAAAAATTGCCTTAAAGTCAGACCTATTCCTGGTAATATAAAATATTTACATGCGGATATGTGCTGCATAAAATCCTTTTTTAAAGCATCTTTTATATATATATATATATAATATATATATATATTATATATATATTATATATATATATATATAATATATATATATATTATATATATATTATATATATATATATACATATATATATATATGCAGAAAAAGTCGTTTGCTTTGTTTGTGCAAGAAAATTGCTACTGGAGGAATGAATAATGGAAGACGGGGGGTGGGGGGAGGGTTTAAGGAAAACAAGCCAGTTTATAGCCAATGTGTATCTGCTTGCTTGTAACAAAACATAACAATCCCACCCAAAAAAAACACAATAATACAATTGGTCATTTCAATCATGCTGCTGTGCGCAATTAGCTGCCGTGTTTCGCCCACAAATATATACAGTCAATTCACTTTACAGTATATTCTGTGAAGCGCTTTGAGACGTCTAGACGACGTGAAAAAGTGCTATATCAAATGTAAGGATCATTATTGCTAGTACATATTATAATTACTATTTATATAGCGCCATTTACGTTGGGAGGATATCTCAAAGCACATCTTTGCGTGAGTGGCGCTCTGAATAGTTGTTCCAATGATCATTCTGATAAATTCCCTGCCAAATTATAACTGAAAAGCCTCGTTAAAATGAGATTTACCACCCCAAAAAAAAGGTTTCTGAATTTCACAGGCTTTTGATTGGATGAACGGTTTAAATATGAGTTGAAAAGGTTATCAATTGAGTTTTTTTAAGAATTTTTCTTATGCAGAAGAATTATTATTATTCATAATAAGAAGAAGAATAAGAAGAATCCTTGCTAATTTGATAGTGTACCTTTCATGTCAGGGGGACGCCTCAAAGCGCTTCACATGATTTGCTGTGAAGTGTAGCAGCAATTGGCTGTTAAAAGTTAATGGGATGTGATGAGCGGATACAGGGAGAAGAGACTGGCTGGAGACTGAATGGTAAGTATTTCAGAAAGCCAGCGCAAAGGCACAAAGAGGGAACCACAAAGGAAAGAGGGAAGGAATATATCAGTCAGAAAGCAGTACATTGACTGCGTACATGAGTGTCTTGTGCTGTAAATATTCTATCAATTAATTATCAGAAGATTTAGACACACAAGAGTTCACAGTACACTGGTTTGTGTGCATGTTTTGTTTCCTTTGCGTCACCGTAATAAATCAACCGTAATCATTCTGGATTTTGACACAGCGCCTTATAAATAAATGATAATAATAATAATCCTTGCATTTAATACAGCACCTGATCATCATCTCAAAGCGCTTCGCAGATTATATTGCAAAGTAAAATTGACTGCATATTTTGTGGGCGAAACGCAGCAGCCAATTGGGCACAGCAGCGTCCCCACAAACAGTCGTGGATTGAAAATGACCAATTTATTATTGTTTTTATCGGGGGGAAACAGATTATTATTAGGCGGGTGTGTGTGTGTGTGTAGTAAAGAAACTTGCCCAAGGTTTCGCCCTGACCTGCCTGGATTCGAACACAGGTCTCACACTTGTAAGGCGGGCGCTCTAACCCACTGAGCTACAGGACTCCTCACTTCTTCGAGACATCTCAGAACGCTTCACAGGATACACTGCAACGTGAATTTACTGTATTTTGTAAACGAAACTCGGTAGCCAACTGCGCACAGCAGCGTCCCCACAAACAATCATGGAGTTAAAATGACCAATTTATTATTGGGTGTTTTTTGGAGGGATTATTATCAGGCATGTGCATGTGTGTGTGGAGTAAGGAAACCTGCCCAAGGTTTCTCCCTGCCTGTTGTTGTTTCTTCCAAACAATTTTTTCCTTCCAAATGTTCTGTGCCACACTCTCTCATACCTCTGTCAGTGCATCTTTCAAACATCCCATTGCTTTTCACTGTAAGAAGTGAAAGCTGGTGTAATAATGGGAGGGGAGGGGGCGCGGGTAAATATGTGGTGATTATTCCCAGTGATAATTAATACATCCAATATATCTCCACACAATGTTATGTGGAGCTCCTGTAGCTTAGTGATTAGAAGACTCGCCTTATATATACTTTGTGACCCCCAGTCCCCCGATGTTCTGTCAGCCTGCCTTTCGGACATCAGGGGCTGGATGAGCACAAATTTCTTTCAGCTGAATGTTGACAAGACGGAGGCCATACTCCTTGGCTCTCGTCAACGTCTCCATTTGCACGGCTCTCACCTCCTCCACCTTCCCGGCCTGCCCCTAAAGCTCACCGAACCTGTGCGCAACCTTGGCATCAGGTTCGACCCCCAACTGTCCTTCCTCCCCCACATCCGGTCCGTCACCAGCACCGCCTTCTACCACCTCCGACGGATCGCCCGTCTCCGGCAATACCTCACCTTAAAAGCCACTGAAACCTTGGTCCACGCCTTTGTCACCTCTCGGCTGGACTATTACAACGTCCTCCTCGCCGGTCTCCCCTCCACCACAATCCACAAAATCCAGCTCATCCAAAACTCTGCCGCCCGCATACTAACCCGCTCTAAGCTTCGCTCCCCCATTACCCCAGTCCTTGCCAGACTTCACTGGCTCCCTATCCCAGAGAGGATCGACTTCAAGATCCTCACCCTTGTTTTCAAATCCCTCCACTCCTCTGCACCCCCCTATCTCTCTGATCTCCTCTCCCCACAACCCAGCACCCGCTGCCTTCGTTCCTCTGGGTCTGGCCTCCTCCATGTCCCCCGAGTCCTCCGCTCCACCCTCGGCGGCCGTGCCTTTAGCCACTACGCCCCGAGGCTCTGGAACTCCCTTCCTCACTCCCTTCGCCTCGCCCCCTCTCTTCCCAGCTTCAGGTCACAGTTGAAGACCTTTCTCTTCGACCCAGCTTTTGGTCACCTTCCTGCCCCTGTTCCTGGCTTGGTCCCGGGATGCGCTACTGTGAAGCGCTCTGAGACGCCGTCCGGCGTGGAGGGCGCTATATAAATCGAAGTTGTTGTTGTTGTTGTTGTTGTATAAGTGTGAGATCTGTGTTCAAATCCAGGCAGGTCAGAGCTAAATCTTGGGTAAGTTTCCTTACTCCACACACACACACACACACACATACACACACCCACACACACACACACACATACATACATGCGCCAAATAATAATCCCTCCCCAAAAAACCACAATAACAAAAATTGGTCATTTCAATCCACGACTATTCGTGGGGACGCTGCTGTGCGCAATTGGCTGCCACGTTTCGTCCACAAATATACAGTCAATTCACTTTACAGTATATTCTGTGAAGCGCTTTGAGATGTCTAGAAGACGTGAAAGGCGATATATCAACTGAAACGATTATAATAATTATTATTATTATTGACGCAGATTAATTTGGGATATTCCTTCAAGGGATCAGGTTGTGGGTGGAAATCCTATTCCAACAAAGACTTGCTTGATAAAGAGTTTCCCCCCCACCCCCACAACTCTCCCTCCCTCCCTCCCTCCCTCCCTCCCTCCCTCCCTCCCTCCCTCCCTCCCTCCCTCCCTCCCTCCCTCCCTCCCTCCCTCCCTCCCTCCCTCCCTCCCTCCCTCCCTCCCTCCCTCCCTCCCTCCCTCCCTCCCTCCCTCATCTCCCCTCATACCCCTCTCCGCACTTTCCCTCCTCCCCCTCCACCAGCCCCATCCAAACTAAAAAAACGCCCCTACTTTGGGATCAGTATGTAGCGTTTTGGGTGTATTCTGACAATCAAACATATTTCTGTGAAGATTTTATAACGCATCGAAATTGGATGCTTTTCATACATTTGCTGATGCTCCCTTACCAATAATGGTTGGATGTACCATAGAATCACAGAATCGTAGAATTTTTCCAGCACACAAGGAGGCCATTTGACCCATCAAGTCTGTGCCAACTCTTTGAAAAGAGTTATTCAAAGTCAATCCCACCACCTAGGCTCTCTCTCCCTCTCTCTCTCTCTCTCTCTCCGTCAAACCCATCCTCCCCAAATAATCATCCATGTTTTATAACCAAACAATAATCATATATGTTTCATATAAAACAGATAAAATATACATTATATATATATACACACATACATGCGCTTTTCACATCTTATCGATGTCTCAAAGTGCTTCATAGAATGTACCGTCAAGCAAATTGACTGTGTATATATATGTGTGGGCCAAACGTGGCAGCCAATTACATGCAGCAGCGACCCCCACAAACAGTGGTGGATTGAAAATGACCAATTTTTATGATTGTGTTGTTTTTTTAAAAATTATATCAAATTATATATATATTTTTAAAAATCAGACCCGGTGTTAATCCTCTATTCATCGGATGCCTGGGTGCGTGTGAAATGAATCATGTGGACAAAATAAAGCTCTGGCAGCCGTAATATTCCATTGTACCCTAAGCTTCCTTGAAGGGCCTCTTCAGAGGAAACTGCACAAGCCACTCCAGCCACTTCACATATTTGCGAAGAACTTCTCTTTTATATACGCAGCACATTTACTCGCTAGTTGGGGACAGAGACAGAGACAGAGAGAGAGAGAGAGAGCGAGAGAGAGAGGAGAGAGAAGGGAGAAGAAAAAAAAGCTGCAAATGAAGTGGGTGGTTGAAGAGTCCCAAGCTAATTTCTGCACACATTGGAAGATAATTGGAACTGTGGCAATTTTTTTTTCTGAGATCGCCTAGTTCACTGAATACTTTGTGACGTGGGAAAATAAATCAAAAAGGGCGTCTGTATAATCAGGCAACTTTCATTTTTCTTCTACTTCTTCTTCTTCTTCTTCTTGGGGCTCACACACATATACTCATTTTGTCCTTTCACCATCATTGATGGGAGCAAAGACAATTTTCTTTAAAAAAATCTGTTGATGAAGCTTTCTTTTTTAACGTAAAAAAACACGCAACTCTCAGAAGTTTTAAGAGCTAGCGAAAAACACTAACTAACTAACTAACTAACTAACTAACTAACTAACTAACTCACTCACTCACTCACTCACTCACTCACTCACTCACTCACTCACTCACTCACTCACTCACTCACTCACTCACTCACTCACTCACTCACTCACTCACTCACTCACTCACTCACTCACTCACTCACTCACCAACCAACCAACCAACTAACCAACTAAGGTGATGTTATTTCATTTATCCAAATGATGAAATGATGCTACAGTTTGAAAAGTAAATTGCTCTATCATTGGAACAAAAACACTTTTGGAGCTCCTGGAGTTCAGTGGTTAGAGCACTTGTCTTATAAGCGTGAGACCTTTGTTCAAATTCAGGTAGGTCAGGGCAAAACCTTGGGCAAGTTTCCTTAATTCATACACACACGCCTAATAATAATCCCTCCAAAAAAAAACCTATACTAAAAAATTAGTCATTTCAATCCACGACTGTTTGTGGGGACGCTGTTGTGCGCAATTAGCTGCCGTGTTTCGCCCACAAATATATACAGTCAATTCACTTTACAGTATATTCTGTGAAGCGCTTTGAGACGTCGATAAGATATGAAAAGCGCTATATCAAACACAAGGATTATTATTTATTATATAAAACAGCCGGTGATGTGGAGGAGTGTTCATATTCCAATGAAAGAATCTTTATTTCTGTTGCTGTGCTATACAGGCTGTATGTTTCTCTCCGCCTATCCCGTGTTAGCTTATTACAAAAATCATACTTTATCTAATTAAAATGTTCAGTGGAGTTCCTGTAGCTCAGTGGTTAGAACGCTCGCCTCGCAAGCCAGAGGACTCGGGTTCGATTCTCGGACAGGACGAAACATTGGGCAAGTTTCCTTACTCTACACACTCTGTGTTTACCCAGTAGTCAGTAGGAAGTTAGTCGATAATCCCCTTTTGAAACAAAATTGGTCACTCAACCCACGATTGTTTGTGGGGACGCTGCTGTGTGCAATTGGCTGCTGCGTTTCGCCCACAAGGTCAATTCAATACACAGTATATTCTGACTCCATCCCCACTCACTGCTAAATTGAAATAGGAAACTCAAGTCTATGTAGAACCATAAATAATAATAATAATAATTGTTGCATTTGATACAGCGTCTTATCGCGTTTTTTGAGATGTCTCAAAGCACTTCACAGTTTATAGGGTACAGATAAATGCTGGTATATTTTGTGGGCAAAATACTTCTAGTCTCCACCAGCACTCACAATTGAGGTTTTATCATTCTCAGCACAATCTAGAGAGATCTCAACCCGATTCAACCCTGTGAACAGAGGGTTAATTAATTAACCCGCGTTTTGAAACGACAGCCGGGACGCAACAGCAAAAAAAAATCATCAGCATCCACAGACCTTGGGAGGTAACTGAAGGGGTTAATCCGCAGCCTAGGATGATCAGACAGCATTACGGCATTTTTTTTGTTGTGTATATATATATATATATCTGTATATTAAAAAAGGAGAGAGAGAAAAAAATCTGTAACTCAGCAAGTTTATTAAATCTGTCTAGGTGGTTTCTGCCTGGCAATTATCCGGAGCTTTCAAGTGGGCAGAAAAGCGGGGGGGGGTGGGGGGGGGGGGGGGTAGGGAGGGGGGGGGTTGGTGGGGGGAAAGGAGAAGTGTTTGCGCAGAAGTGGTCTTTGCATCCGCGGCCCCCCCCACCCCCCCATTACATACATAAGCATGAAATTGGCGGCAATGGAAGCGGATAGCAGACTTCATTTTTCAAAAGGCCCTAGGTTTTAGGTGAAATAGATTGGATGCAGTTAAGTGGATTTATGTAATGCACTGATTTAGACACTGGCAGAGAGAGGGAAAGGGAGAGCGAGCGTGAGAGAGGGGGGATTGGGGACAGCTGTTATGACTATAATGCCCTTGACTGATCTGAAATTAAAGGCAAGCATCCTGAGCTGGCGTTGAGTGATTTAACAATATCATCATTAGTCAGGATTTATAGAAGTCGATTTATATGAGTATTACTTCAGCCACTTTGTGTTTAGTGGATTATAAGTATTCAGTTCTGCCTGCGCTAAGTATTATCAAGTTAAGCTTGTATTCCGCGGGTCCTACCATTTGACTGCCTGACTAGTACAGCCATAACAAGTCTGAATGTCTGTACTTTGTCTGTTACATGTACATCACTACCACAGATTATTCCCCTCTCCACCCGCCACCCACACCCCTACCACCCAGCACATAATATACTGAGAAACTGAATGTATACCATAATAATAATAATAATAATTCTTGCATTTGACATAGCGTTTTTCACATTGTATCAATGTCTCAAATCGCTTCACAGAACATACTGTGAAGTATATATATACTTGATTGTATATATTCGTGGGCGAAACACGGCAGCCAATTGAGCACAGCAGCGTCCCCACAAACAGTTGTGGATTGAAAATGACCAATTTTTATTACAGTAGCCCCGGCTTTAGCGGGACAGCTCGGGAGACGATTAAATGTCCCGTTTAAGCGAGGCTCCTGTTTAGGCCATGCCAAGCAGCAGACGCATTATTCACCCAACACAAAGCTCAGTACGTGGGCACATGCATTCTACACACACCAGAATCATAACACAACACGAACAAACACGGGTAAAGTACACGTGGAAATCACGAAAGAATCAACAATGTTATTTTTTCGGTATTAAAAAAACAAACCTTCTACTGTTATTCTTTCTTTAAAACAATACAGCAATGTCCCTCCCTGTGGCTGTTTCTTCCCGCGCGCGCTCTCTCTCTCCCCCTCTCTCTCATGACACGAGGTTAACTTTCTGTTGTAGTGTGTGTATGCATGCTGACGTACAGTGTGTGTACCGCTAGCTAGTGCTGCTGGCAGAACGTACGTCCGATCTTTGCACTACATGGATAGCCACTTTGCACACTGCAAAATGTACACTGTACATTGGCTGGCTGGCTGCAGATGTACGTATGGCCGGTAAGGTGTTACATGGAAGAAATATGTGACGGCAAGCGAGAATATCGATGACTGATAATCTGTGTAGACAAAAAATGTCCCATCAAAGTGATGTGCAGCCTCGCTTATCCGATGCAAATAACACGCTTAAAAACAGTCACATGCTGTTTCGCCCCAATTAAGCGATGATCCCGCTTAAGCGGTTCCCGATTACGCAGTGGCGCCTGTAGTGTCTTTTTTGTGGGACAGATTATTATTAGGTGTGTGTGGGGTAAGGAAACTTGCCCAAGGTTTCGCCCTGACCTGACCTGTCTGGATTCGAACACAGGTCTCATTCTTGTAAGGTGAGTGCTCTACCCTAACCACTGAGCTACAGGAGCTCCACATTAAAAATATATATATTTTTAAAAACCTCAGAGACTAAACATGGGAAATAATTTTCTGTATACTTGTTGATCTGAGCACTGCAAGTTTCATCCACAAAATACAAAAAGTCACTGCATTTCACACTAGATCCTGTGAAGCACTTTGAGACGTCTCGATGATGTGATAAGGCACCATATCAAATGCAAGGATTATTATTATTATAATTATTATTATTATTATTACTACTGATCACCCTGTTCACAATGAGTACTCATTCCAACTAATCTCATTAAGTTTGTCCCTGGTTGAGGGCCGGTGGGGAGTTGGTGGGGGGGTGGAGGGGGGAGATTGAGTTACCTTAATAGATAACATCCGTTTGTCTAGAGCATTTAGGGCAATAAATAGCTCGTGCACTCATTAAACGCGGAGGCTGGAGGCTTATTTCGGGTTTGAGAGCACAGAAAGATTTACGACAACGAGTCGAAATAAAGCTGGGGAGGAAATTTCAAGTTGTGGTGTCGGAATAATGTTCAGTAATAATAACAGTAATCATGATATTTGTGTACAGCGCCTATCATGTCAAACCCTCTCCGAGCACTTGACAAGAGTTCTTTGCAAAGTGTAGTGACTGTCTAATTGTAGGTGTACGAGGCAGGTGATACCATACAATTTATATTTAGATAGCACTTTGCAGACATCTCGTAGCACAGTTTAATCTCCAGGTTGTTGGCAGGACTCGAGGGGAAATAATAATAATAATCCTTGCATTTTACATAGTGCCAGGAAGATAGGAAGACAAAAAAAACACAATAATAAAATTGGTCATTTTCAATCCACGGCTGTTTGTGTGAGGGACGCAGCTGTGTGTAATTGGCTGTCGCGTTTCGCCCACAAATATATCCAGTCAATTCGTTTTGCAGTATATTCTGTGAAGCGCTTTGAGACGTTTAGAAGACGTGAAAAGGTACTGTGTCAAATTCAAGGAATATTATTATTATTATTAACTCAATTAAACATCTCACCCAAAGGATCGTGCAACTTAAGAAGTCAAAGCAAAAAAAAATACACCTACTATATCTACGGTACGTACAACATTCCCTCCATGGCTCCGTGGTTTCATAGATTGGAAAATATTTCACTGGGCTACACTTGTTAAATGATCGACTTGCAAGAAACGACCTCTTAATACTCACTCACTCCCCAAAAATAACTTCCAATACTCAGTGAGCATACCACATTCTCTGTTGCTACAGTGACTCAACTTTTTCCCAATAGTCCTGCCCTTGTTGAATTTTACACGGTTGGTAAGAGTGATCTTAAAACAGACAGGGTTTCGCGTTAAAACCGGAGGTCGCATCACTTTGATGTGAGATTGGAATACATTTGTTGATAATGAGAGTTGTGCGAATGTGGAACCTGGAAGGCTGTGCGGATAAAATCGATTTGGATGTTCAAAAGACAACATCAACAACAACAACAACAACAAAAACAACAAAATTACATCTATAGAGCGTCTTTCATGTCCGGCACTGTGGAGTAAGGAAACATGCCCAAGGTTTCGCCCTGCCCTGCCTGGATTCGAAAATAGGTCTCACACATTACAAATTTCGCTGTCACTCGAAGATAATTATTTGGGTGGTCTATAATTCCCGAACTTCTGAATGTCTGCTCGTTCAACAGAATCCTTGCAATAAAAAATCCTTGCATTTGATGCAATGCCTTATCCCGTCTTCGAAACGTCTCAAAGCTCTTCGCCCGGATGTACCATAAAATGTAGTGACTGTAATATTTTGTGGGCTGAACGCGGCAACTAATTGCGCACAGCAGTGTCCCACAAACAGTCGTGGATTGAGTGACCACATTTATTTTCAATACCGCACTTGGATTTTTAAACGGTATTATTTCTCTGCAGACTCGTCTAAACCACCTTTAATCTGCCAAATATCAAGATCTAAATGTTTCTGAAGGTACGAGATTAAAAATGACCTGTTATTAGTAAAGTATGCTCACAAAGATTCTCATTCCTACCCGCTGATCCAAACAGAAATAATAATAATAATAATGTTAATATAATATGCCGTGGCTTAATGCAAGATCAAAGTACAGCTTTTGTAAAGTTATTTTGATTGCCAGACATAATCAAGACCTTTGTATTTTCAGCTTTCGAGCTCTGTGTCTGAGCTGCTAATTCACTTTAGTGGCTGAATAAAATGAAAAAAATAATAATAATCCTTGAATTTGATATAGCGCTTTTCACATCTTATCGACGTCTCAAAGCGCTTCACAGATTGTACTGTCAAGTGAATTGACTGTATATTTGAGGGCAAAATGCGGCAGCCAATTGCTCACAACAGCGTCCCCACGAACAGTCATGGGTTGAAAATGACCAATTTTTATTATTGTGTTTTTTTTGGAGGGCTTATTGTTAGGTGTGTGTGTGTGGAGTAAGGAAACTTGTCCAAGGTTTCGCCCTGATCTGCCTGGATTCGAACACATGTCTCATGCTTGTAAGGTGAGTGCTCTAACCACTGAGCTACAGGAGCTCCAGCATGATTTTTTTGACGATGGGGTTGTGGACCCGAAATGTTTGACTCGCTTTTCCTCTCTCCGTCGATGCTGCCTTGATTTGCTGAGTGCTCCCAGCCATTTCTGTTGTTGTTTCAGATTTCCAGCCTCTGCAATATTTTGCGATTTTGCAAATGATCTTTTTTTTGTGTATGTTGGTAGTTACAAATTGCGTCTCTCTCTCTTTAATCGACGCTCTCTCTCTTTCTTAACCCGGTGTGAAAAGTTTCACAAATGCCATCAGCATACTTTGTTTGTTCTCCTTTTCTCTCTCTCTCTCTCTGTCTCTCTCTGTCTCTCTGTCTCCCTGTGTCAATGTCACATCAGTGCATTTATTTACTGGGATGCCATTTTCGTAGGTTTCCATAGTAAAGATTCAAGGCTTGTTTAACCAGGTTACAAGCAAGAGAAGATCACAAACTCTGAACTGGCAGACAGAATCGCTGCTTAATTAGAGGGTTTGAGTTGTTCAGCGATATTCACTAATGCGGGAACATAGAGTTGTTCAATTTGTGGATTTATTTTGTCTTTCGAACATGAATATTTGGTACGTTTTTTTCCGAGTAACTTGTGCGTGTATTTCGCAGAAGTATCTACTTTTATCGATAATAATAATCCTGGCATTTGATATAGTGCTTTCCACATCTTCTAGACTGTGTCTCAAACCGCTTCACAGAATATACTGGAAAGTGAATCGACTGTGTATATTTGTGGGCGAAACGCGGCAGCCAATTGCGCGCAGCAGCGTCCCCGCAAACAGTCGTGGATTGAAATGACCAATTTATTATCATCTATTTTTGAGGGATTATTATCAGGCCCGCGTGTGTGCTTGGGTATGTGGAGTAAGGAAAGTTGCCCAAGGTTTCGCCCTGACCTTCCGGGAATCGAACCCAAGTCTCTCATTTGCAAGCCGAGCGCTCTAACCACTGAGTTACAGGGATTCCGATTAGTGTGCAGCTGTGAAGTGAATGGCCAGTGTTTTCTGGAGGATTGTGGGCTAAATGACTGGCAGGGAATGGCATAGTATTTTTGAATAGCGAACTAGCTTCTGAACAAACACCTGAACAGGCAATCAGAACCTTGCCTTAGCATTTCATCTGCAAGAGAGTACATCTGAAAACTCATCTTAATTGTCTGCCTTGACTGGGAGCACAAACCTTGGGCATGATGTGGAGCCACTATAGCTCATTGGTTAGAGCTCTAGCCTTAAAAGCGCGAGAACTGTGTTCGAATCCAGACAGGTTCAGGGCGAAACTTTGGGCAAGTTTCCTTACTCCACACACACACGCGCACATAATAATAATAATCCCTCATGAAAAAACAACACAATCATAAAATTGATCATTTCAAATCCACGACTGTTTGTGGGGACGCTGTTGTGTGCAATTGGCTGTGAATATAGTATATTCTGTGAAGCGCTTTGAGATGTCTAGAAGATGTGAAAAGCACTATATCAAATGCAAGGATTATTATTATTATTATTATTATTATTATCCTCTCAAAACTCATGTCTCTTTCCTCAAGCTGACAAAAATTTGCTTTGACTCAAAGACAGGTATTCACTACACGTCGTGTTATCCCAGATCTCAATAAGTGAAATTGGCCTTTTTTCTCCTGTTCTGTAAAAGGAATTAAAAAATGATTTTTTTGGGGAAAAAAAAAGTTTTCTCTCTCAAGCATTCTGCCTCCATGTCACCTCGCATTGTCACTAAAATTAGCCAACGCAGGAATGCTGGCCTCAGAAAGTCTTTTGTAAGCTGTGATCCCGAAGCAAATACGTAATTTGCAACAAACCCACCTGTGGGAATTCAACTAATTTATGCCGTAATGTGAAAAACTAATACTGAGAATCTTTTTTTCTCTCTCTCTCTCGACGGACCCTATTGTAAAACTCTTTCGACTAAAGCACAATGCAGATTGGGGTGGGAAGGGAGGGGATGGAAGGGAAGGGGGTGGGGTAGGTGGTGTGGGGTTTTTTTTGATCCTAAAGATAACATTTTAAAGAATTAGCTGTCTTTGAGCAGGAATGTGTGTGTGAAGGTAAGACTGTGCTGGCATGAAAAGAAAAGGAGCGAAGCGAGCCCTTACACAGTGCGTTTTTAATGCTTTTAGGTAGATATACAAAGAAAGAAAAACAAGTGACTTCACTCGAACACAGTCCCTTCGGTTGTGAATGCATCGAGCCGAGGCCTGGAGAGAGCAAAGTGGAAGTGGCTGTTTTTTTTCACATGTACAAGAACAAAGGAATAGTTCAAGTTTTTAATGACACTTTCGACGCACACAACAAAAAAACGATAGTTAAATTTTTTTTAAAAAGAGAAAAAATCTCACCCGCCAATGCAATGGTACAAAAGATTAGCTGTGTAACTTATCAGTCTTTCATTTTTGTGTTTCAATTGTACTCATTCCTGCAATAACACGAAAAGGATTTTTTTTGTCCTTCTCCCCCCCTGCCCCCGCAAACCCACCCCTCTTTTTTTACTTGCTCGGTAATTTGAAAAGCTCAAACATGTTCTGTTCTAATTAGGTGCCGGTGAAACGTACTTCAACACAACAAGCAATCCAGCAGACTCCCACCCCCCACACACCCCCATATCCCCCACACACCCCCATACCCCCCCACACTTTGTGAAGGGCGCTATATAAATGCAAGTTGTTGTTGTTGTTAAATTATGGACGTTGCGATAATAAATTGGTCATTTCAATCCACGACTGTTTGTGGGGACGCTGCTGTCATGCAATTGGCTGCCGCGTTTCGCCCACAAATATACACAGTCAATTCACTTTACAGTATATTCCGTGAAGCGCTTTGAGACGTCGATAAGATGTGAAAAGCTCTATATCAAATGTAAAGATTATTATTATTTTTGACATGGTTTGTGATATCGCGTGATATTAACCGATGGTATGGAAACCTTTCCTATTGAGATGTTCCAGTTTATCCTAGAAAGCCACAACACCCAGAACTCTGGGGAATAGGGTAATTGTCGAAAACCCTTGTCTTTCCGCTGGTCAAAAATGGCAAGGAGAAAATTCCTGAACCAAACTTCTAGGCATCTGTTGGATTGAAGTCACGTCTGCTTATAACGTCCAGATGAAGTCCCCAAAAAGAGTGTATCCCAAGCAAAATTTAGGACTACTGTGTTCTGTGGACTCCTGTAGCTCAGTGGATAGAGCACTCGCCCCGCAAGCAAAAGGAACTGGGTTTGATTCCCGGGCGGGTCAGGACAAAACGTTGGGCAGGTTTCCTTACTCCACACGCACACCTGTTTCACCAGCAGTAAGTAAGATCGTTAGTCGATTGGCAGATCGCTTTACTGGGGGTAATAATTCCATCCAAATAAATAAAAATTATTTGGTCACTCAATCCACCACCATTTGTGCGACACCGTTGCGCGCAATTTGCTGCCGCGTTTCATCCAAAAAAATATACAGTTATTTGGCTTTGCAATATATTCTGTGAAGCGCTTTGAGACGTTTTTAAGTCATGATGAGACGCTATAATAAATTCAAGGATTATTATTGTTATTATTATTATATGTCCCTGTATCTTATCCTTATGTGTCTTTAAAACAAAAGTGCAATTAAACCCTCCAACGTCCAAGGGGGCAAAATATCACCACAAAAGTTATCTGTTAATTGTGCGTTTAGGACCACTGTGTTTAACCTGTTTGAAAGACGTGTTACTTTCTGTTTTTCTACAGGGCGTGCATGGAAATATGTGAATCTTTACTTAAGAGAAAGGGATTACACCCTGCTTCCTGCCCGAGCCTTTCCCAAGCTCGCTACAGCAATCACTTGAGGGTTTTTTTCTCTCTCCCTCTCTCCTTCCCTCCCTCTCTCCCCCCCCCCACCCACTCTCTCTGTCTCTCCTTTCATTGATCCCAGACACTCCTATGTTTGAAGGCGGCCATGAATTGGTGGTTTGATGCCATTGAAGCCCCCAAACAAAATAAAGGGAATTCTCAGCTAATTAACAGCTAATTGCTGAATTGTTGTCCAGCCAAAACTAATCTGTCGCTGTTTGTATCTGGAAGGGAGTCAGGGAGATTCCCAGCTGCCCCCTAGTGGAACGGGAGACGGATAAATCTTCAACAAGATTCCTTCCTCGTGCTCACTAACTTGAAGAAGATTATCTATGGCTCTTGTGTAGCCCTCACTGATTTTCTGCTGTTTCAGGTTGAAACTAGAATCTGAACGTGGAGCTCTTGTAGCTCAGTGGGTTAAAGCATTCGTCTTACAAGCGTGAGAGACCTGTATTTTGAATCCAGGGCAGATTAGGGCGAAACCTTTTCTCACATTTTATCAAAGCGTTTCACAGAATATACTGTAAAATGAATTGACTGTACACTATATATTTGTGGGCGAAAACACCAATTGCACACAGTAGCGTCCCCCACAAACAGTCGTGGATTGAAAATGACCAATTTTTATTATTGTATTTTTTCGGGGACGGATTATTATTAGGCGCGCGTGTGTGTGTGTGTGTGTGTGTGTGTGTGTGTGTGTGTGTGGAGTAAGGAAACATGCCCAAGGTTTGGCACTGACTCGCTTGGATTCGAGCACAGGTCTCACACTTGTAAGGCGAGTGCTCTAACCACTGAGCTAGTTAGCTTGTAAGTTCTGGATGATCCGCAGCTTGTGGAGAGAAGAGTTGAGGTGGAGGGTGAGGGTGCCGACGAGGAGGGAGTTGGTGTTTTACCTCCATGAAGATTGACCACAAAACTTTCCTTTTCCTTCTTCCCAGTTTGTGTGTTTAAACATTTAAGATTGATTTCTTATTTGAGCAGTAGATGTACGACCAATGGACATTTTTGTTTGTACACTACGCTAAGAGTTTTCTCTGTCATAAGCAAAAGGCCGTTGAAAAGATCCATGTGATGGGATGATACCTGCGATGAGAGAGAGGAATGGATCAACTGTGCGTTTTCCCCTCCCAATAGGAAAGAGAAGTGGTGTTGAGAGGTCATCAAGGCAGTTGGGGGCAAGACTGCAGAGGGAGCCATTTGCGCACAGCGGCGTCCCCACAAACAGTCGTGGATTGAAATAAACAATTAAAAAAATTATTATTATGGTTTTTTTTGGAGGAATTATTATAAGGCATGTGTGTGTGTGCAGAGTAAGGAAACTTGCCCAAGGTTTCGCCCTGATCTGCCTGGATTTGAACAGAGGATTCAAACTTATCCTTCGCACCATTTATTCTTCAAACTGAAGATGGCACAGAATTGTGGAATATTCTTTGAATTCCTCCCTGATTTGGAATTTTAATTAAAATTTAAATTTAAAATTTTAAGAGCCATGAGAAAACCAGCTTTTTCCGAAATGGGATTGGAATCAAAGACATTTTTGCACAGATCTCTGAGATTTGAAATTCTCAGACAAACTTTTTTTTCTTTCAGGCGACGGGCTCAGTAAAGGTTTTGAGAGACCCCCACTCTCCCCTGCCCCACCCACCCCCCTCACCGCCACCAAACTCACACAAACACGCATACTCACCGATTTCTGAACCTCTAAGTTGGCTTTAAAGTGCAAATCAAAAAGTTCATGTGAAGTGTAATTCATCAATTATGTGCAAATAAAAAGCCACCGGTTCTTTTACAGGATTCTTTTTACTGAAATTAGATTTTTTTCCAATTTAATTGAGAAAACACAAAGGAAGACAGCTCCTTCTTCGGAATACAAGAGGCTGAAAAAAGATTAGAAGAGAAACCTCCCCCCCACCCAAAAAAAAAACCTCCTCGTCTGGGCTCAGAGTAGAATTCATAAAAATTGCATTGTTTGGCGAAGTTCGCTGGAAGATCTGACTGAAAGAAAGAAATCTTTTGAGACTTCCAAACCTGGTTTCTCACAGTCTCAAAAGAAGGGAGCAAGGGAATTCAAACAGGACATTAAATCCAAAGTAAACAGCCAAAAAGACAGGCCCAATCTTATGGGTAAACATTGGGAGGGGGGTAGTGGTGGGGAGGGAAGGGGGGTGGGGGGGTGCGAGACTGGTGGAGGGAGGGGAATTTGGTGTGGTGGGGGGGGGTGTAAAATTGGAAATCCTGAAATTAAGTGGATTGCTAGAGTTCGAACACAAATGCCAGAATTGTCTCGGGGCATTCAGATGATGGGTTATACACGGAGGGAGTTTAAATGAAAAAAAGATGCTTGAGAGGGGACGAGACATAAAGGGAACGATTCTTGGAATTCCAACTCTTTTTGTGGCAATCCCTACAAAGATGGGACAGTGAGCTGAAAGGTCAGAGGAGCCAGTTTGTTGAGGCCCAGCTGGGGAACAAGTATGTTTGAATACTATCTTGAGAGAGAGTGAGAGAGAGAGGGAGGAGAGGGAGAGAGAAGAAGAAAAAAAAGCCCCCCCCAAAATGTTTTAAGAACTGTCCGATTCTCATAACACTGGCAGCACTTGTGTTTTTTGTTTGTTAATGTGGAAAAAAAAGTCACGGACTAAAGAAATGATTCCTCATGCCTACCATTCAGACACTCTGTGTTGTTCCTCGGCTATTGTAAATCTTCCAGCAACAGGTTTCAAAAAAGTACCCACAACTAATAAAGAACTCTTGTCATTTTGGGGGCAAACCACAAAACC
Source organism: Hydrolagus colliei (assembly GCA_035084275.1). Classification (NCBI taxonomy): domain Eukaryota; kingdom Metazoa; phylum Chordata; class Chondrichthyes; order Chimaeriformes; family Chimaeridae; genus Hydrolagus; species Hydrolagus colliei. The sequence continues at coordinate 39,270,022 of CM068743.1, read as the reverse complement.
AAAGCACCCGAATCCGACAGTACATCTCGGTGTTGCTGGGACAAAAAAAATCTCATTGAAACATCCAACAAACTGAAAAAAATACTTGGAGGTTTTTAAGTAAGTCTAGGAAAGCTCACGCTCACAATATATACATTATGTATATATTTAATAATAATAATCCTTGCATTTGATAAAGCGCTTTTCACATTTTATCGATGTCTCAAAGCGCTTCACAGAATGTATTGTATAGCAAATTGACTGTATATCTGTGAGCGAAACACGGCAGCCAATTGTGCACAGCAGCGTCCCCACAAACAGTCATGGATTGAAAATGTTATTGTGTTTTTTGTGGAGGGATTATTATTATATATGTGTGTGTGGAGTAAGGGAACTTGCCCAAGGTTTCGTCCTGACTGATCTGCCTGGATTCGAATACAGGTCTCACGGCTTGTAAGGCGAGTGCTCTCTAGCCACTGAGCTATAGGAGCTCCACAAATATATGTATAGACATTTTTTGGGGATTATGGAAGCGAGAATTAAAGCAGAACTTTTAAGAACCTGACCTTTCGACAAAAACCTCAAGCCATTACTGTGCGGAGAACTATTTCATACTTGGGTGCCAATTTTTGCATAAGCCTTAAGCCTTGCATAAGCAAATAAAGCCTTCAGTAAAATTCATCTCCTCCAAACACTGGTGGCAAACATAAACATGGGTGTTTTGTGTACGTGGCGAGAGAGTGTCTCTCGGTGGGGGTGGGGGTGGTGGGGGGGCTTGGGAACGATCTGTAATTCACGCTGCTCGTGCGATTGTCTCCCGGCTTCAGACCTTAACGGTTAATTATGAAGTATGGTGACCGCCCTGGTAAGCTCACTGTAAACCAACAGTGCGTTTCACAGGGGTCTGGTATAGCTCGGAGTTCAAAGAAGATTTCACATCCTTTGACGAGGCAAAAACAGGAGTGGACTATCTCGGGGTCTGGGGTATTTATTCCCCCATGTGGAGCTCCTGTAGTTCAGAGGTTAGAGCACTCGCCCTTACAAGCGTGAGACCTGTGTTTCGAATCCAGGCAGGTCAGGGCAAAACCTTAGGCAAGTTTCCTTACCCCACGCACACACACACACACCACACACACACACCATACACACACACACACACACACCACACACACACACATGCCTGGTACATCCTTCCACCATCTCCGCAATATTGCCAGACTCCGCCACTACCTCACCCCCCATGCCGCCGAAACCCTCATCCACGCCTTTATCACTTCCAGGCTTGACTAGGGGAACTCTCTCCTCGTCGGCCTCCCCAGCTCCTCCCTTCACTGGCTGCAGATCATTCAGAACTCTGCAGCTCGTGTACTCTCCCGTACCAGGCTTCGCGACCACATCACTCCCACCCTCGCCCATCTACACTGGCTCCCCATCCTCCAGAGGATCGAATTCAAGATCCTTGTCCTCACCTTCAAGGCCATTCACGGCCTTGCCCCCGCCTATCTCTCTGACCTCTCTCTATCAGCCTGCCCGCACACCCTCCGTTCAGCAGAATCAGGCCTGCTCCTCGTCCACCACCCTAATCGCCCAACCATCGATGGCTGGGCTTTCAGCCTCTCTGCTCCCACTGTGGAACTCTATCCCGCAGCCCCTCCGCCTTGCTTCCTCCCTTTCCTCCTTCAAGGCCGGTCTCAAGACCTTCCTCTTCAACCGCGCCTTCGGCTGCCCCACTAACTCTTCCCCCTCTCCCACTCTCCTTCCCCTTCCCCCTACTCTGACCCTCCCCCCAACCCCCACCCCCCGCTAGTGTCCCGACCAGACTATTCAGCGCTTTGGGATATTCTCCCGACGTGAAAGGCGCTTACAAGTGCAATTTTGTTGTTGTTGTTGCTGTAGCACCTTATTGTGTCTTTGAGATATCTCAAAGTGCTTCACAGAATGTACTGTAAAGTGAATTGACTGAATATTTGTGGGTGAAATATGGCAGCCAATTGCGCACAGCAGCATCCCCACAAATAGTCGCGGATTTATATTTTCCTACAGTATTGTGTTTTTTTGGGGACGGATTATTATTAGGCGCGTGTGTGGCTAGAGTAAGAAAACTTGCCCAAGGTTTCGCCCTGAACTGCCTGGATTAAACACAGGTCTTACGCTTGTAAGGTGAGTGCTCTAACCACTGAGCTACAGGAGCTCCACAAACCACAAAGTGAAATGGAGCTTCCAACAACCAAAAGTTGGTATAACTATAAATCAAACTGCAGAAAACTGGCTAAGACGTCCCAGCGCCTTGGGACGTCCTCCCGACGTGAAAGGCGCTCTATAAATGTAAATTGTTGTTGTGAAGACTGAATATATGAATCTCACATTTCAAAGCAGCAGTCTTAAAACACAAGGATTATTATTATCATTTTATTATTTTTATTATTCGTAAGACAACGAGAAATTTAGGGACTGTGGGTGAAACGCAGCAGCCAATTATCCCACAAACAGTCGTGGATTGAGTGACCAGATTATTTTCACTTTCTGGTAAAGTGATCCGCCGATCGACTAAACTGGGTTCCTACTGACAGAAGAGTGTGGCTAGAGTATGGAAAGTTGCCCAATATTTCAGCCTGCCTGGGAATCCAGGTCCTCTCATTTGCAAGGCGTGTGCTCTAACTACTGAGCTGCAGGACTCCTGTGTTTCTTTCTGTGTGGTGTTAAAAAAACACCCATCTGCAGCTCAACAGAAACTGTATATTTTACATTATGTATATCACATGGACTGAAATGATCAGATTTTTTTCAAATGACATATGCAACCATGTGGGACGTCCTCCCGACCTGAAAGACAACAACAATAACATCAACAAAATGACACTTGAATAGCGGCTTTCCCTCCAAAACATCCAGGCAGGTCAGGTCAGGGCGAAACCTTGGGCAAGTTCCCTTACTCCACACACACGCGCCTGATAATAATCCCTCCAAAAAAACCCCTGTAATATATTGGTCATTTCAAACCACGTCTGTTTGTGGGGACGCTTCTGTGCGCAATTGGCTGCCGCATTTCGTCCACAAATATATACAGTCAATTCACTTTACAGTACATACTGTAAAGCATTTTGAGACACAGTCTAGAAGACGGGAAAAGTGCTATATCAAATGCAAAGATTATTATTATTAACATCAGAAGGATGTCCCAAGGCGCTGGACAGTCATTGTTTCAGACCCGAGCTGGGTTTGGGGAAGGGTAGGAAGGGGGAGGGAGGGAATGGGTGGGGGGGTATTTGCAAACGCTACATTTTCAGTTCTAGCCGATTAATCACTCGGTGGTGGGGGGAGCCCCAAAACAATTTTGTTCTAAAACTTTACACACTTGAGTGTATAATCATCAAATTAGTTCTTTGGAAATCAATAAACAAACATAATCCCAGTGTGTTTGGGATGTGCCTGTATCTGCGTTCCAAATTCATTATGCAAATACCTTGTTTCCTTCTCATCTTTAAAACCGCGTTCAGAAGCTCTTTAGTAAACCTCACAGTGGAAACGAAGTTACCAGGTGTTAAAACAAGTCGACCATTGTTTCGACCAAAGAAACTACTTACATTCAAGGGTTTAGCAACTCCAGTTGCGTTGACTAATCTGGAAAGACGAGGCAAAATCAACACAACAACATAAGACCAATACTGCAGCAATTAACTCATTTTACTCGAATACCTGAGTAGCTTTGAAACCGTCTGACAGTCAGACCAACACTTTTAAAAATAAATGCAAAACCCACATCTGAAATTTAAAATAAATAAATTTCAAAACTCTATTGTCACTCGTTTCGTCCTTTTATTTTATTTTGAATTCCTCTTCTCTCGTCATTTTTGTTCAGACTTTGTTTTTTGGGGGTCTAGGCTCTAGTTGTTAATAATAATAATCATAATAATCCTTGCATTTGATATCTAGCTCTTTTCACATCTTATCGATGTCCCAAGGTGCTTCACAAAATATACTGTCAAGTGAATTGACTGTTTATTTGTGGGCAAAACATGGCAGCCAATTGTGCGCATCAGTGTCCCCACAAACGACTGTTGTACGCAATTGGCTGCTGCGTTTCACCCACAAATACACAGTCAATTCACTTGAAAGTACATTCTGTGAAGTGCCTTGAGATGTCTTGAAGACGTGAAAAAGCACTATATCAAATGCAAGGATTATTATTATAATTCCATAGTACATAATTATTAAATGTAACTATTAATTGCTTGTGTAGGACCTTATACAGTATACCGTATATGTCTTTTTTAAAAACTGAGCTATCTTTTGATGTCCTGATAGAATATAAATAGATATTTTCATCAGTGAGGAGTTTCAGCTGTGCCAGAATAGTAATTAAACCCTCCTCTTTCATCTCTTACCCAAATTATGAAGATCTTTTAAAAAGAGGATTGAGCGAGAGCGAACACTTTGAAAAGATCTGTGTTTATTGGGCTGGCTATTTAAATAATGATGTAATTTTGGGGGTTGGGTGGGGTGGGGGAGGAGGATTCAAGACACTTTTGTATATGAAGTGCCAAACCCTTCTGATGTATAAAAAGACCCCTGTTCTTTGTACTGCCGTTGTTTCGTTCTACATAAGAGTTACCGTTAAAATCAAAGGAAATGGAAGACAGTTTCGAATCGCCTGTTAAGCAATAATTGCCCTTTTTTTTGTTAAGTAACACCTTACTTAGCCCTTCCTTTGCGATTCCTTTGTGTCTCGCTCAGGATCTGGCTCTGGCTCCTCCAGCCTCCGAACAAACAGCCGAGTGGGTGCACAAAGAACGCGTCTTCCCACTACTGCAATTACGACCGCTGCAAGATGTGGCATTGTCAGTGAGTGAGTGAGTGAGTGAGTGAGTGAGTGAGTGAGTGAGTGAGTGAGTGAGTGAGTGAGTGAGTGAGTGAGTGAGTGAGTGAGTGAGTGAGTGAGTGAGTGAGTGAGTGAGTGAGTGAGTGAGTGAGTGAGTGAGTGAGTGAGTGAGTGAGTGAGTGAGTGAGTGAGTGAGTGAGCGAGCGAGCGAGTGAGTGAGTGAGCACTTAGCAAATTTCTCCACAGACCCCCCCTCTTCAGCAGCAAGCAAAAGTGGAAAATGTTGGCGTCTCGTTCAGCTTCACAAAAGCAAAGGGGCTGGGGTTTTTTTAGAAGAAGGACGTATACTAAGTAGGAAAAGAGCTCGCTAGTGCTGACTGTAGCACACCAACTAATAAAACCAGCCACAAATATAGCTGCCACAAAGCTATAGGTCAAAGCAAACCTTTTCATTTTCCCACGCCTGAAGGGGAAGGTGGCACCTGAAGATCTTCCTATTTGACCGCGCCTATGGTCACCAGTGACCTCTTCCCTCTCCCTCTGTTCCTACTGACTGCTGTGTAAACAGAGGGTGTGTGTGTATGTGTGTGTGGAGTACGGAAACTTTTGCCCAACCTTTTGCCCTGCCCGGGAATCGAACCCAGGAGGTCTCGCTTGCGAGGTGATGCTCTAACCATTGAGCTACTGGGATAAGGTGGGTTGTGATGGGGATTGATTGCGGGTGTGTAAGAAGTAGAGCCTAGAGACCGAGGGAAGAGTTGGTGGGAGGGTGGGAAGGTGGCTTAGTGGAAGCAGTTTGAATCCATGTAATTTTGAACACAATAATCTCGCAAACACTATGTTATTATAATAAATATATTTTATAGTAATATATTCCATGAAGCATTTTGAGGTATCTCAATGTAATGATAATGCACTATATCTATGTGGAGCTCCTGTAGCTCAGTGGTTAGAGCACTCTTACAAGCGTGAGACCCATGTTCGAATCCAGGCAGATCAGGGTGAAACCTTGGGTAAGTTTCCTTACTCCACACACACACATACACACACGCGTCGAATAATAATCCCCTCAAAAAAAAACATAATAATAAAATTGGTCATTTCAATCCATAATTGTTTGTGAGGACGCTGCTGTGCGCAATTGGCTGCCGCGTTTCGCCCACAAAATATGCAATCAATTCATTTTACAGTATATTCTGTGAAACGCTTTGAGACGTCAATAAGATGTGAAAAGTGCTATTCAAAATGCATGGATTATTATTGTTATTATTATATCAAATGTAAGGATTATTATTATTGCTATTATTATTAACTCTTTTCATTTATAGTTGGAGGTGAAAATAATGATAATAATAATCCTCGCAGTTGATACAGCGCCTCATCACGTCTTCGAGACGTCTCAAAGCGCTTCACAGGACATACTGTAACGTAAAGTGACTGTGTACATTGCAATGTCAGACCCATTGCCGGTTATTATTATTATTATTCTTTTCTTTTCTGCTTATCTGCTCAACGGCTAATGGAATTAGTCGATGCTGACTTAATGGGGAAGAACTATGAACCATTAAGCACTGGAAGAATACAAACATATCTGATTTTTATTGGTTCCTTTCTTTCTCTCTCTTGGGATCTACAGGATTGAGTTAATTGCACTTCGGCTTGACGAGGTTTAAGCCCATAAAACTGTCTTAATTATACAATTAACTCTAATGAATAGGATAACGGGATCCTGCAATTCTTTTCGTTAGTTAATTGCATAATTAAGGACATCTACATGGTTAACCCAATGGATAGTCAGCCAGAATCCATCCCAGAATTTACATCCCAACAACTTTGACTAGATCATGGGGAATTCAGGCCTTATTTCACCCACAAAACTCACAGTTACTACACTTTACAGTATATCCTGTGAAACGCTTTAAGATGTGACAATAATAATAATAATCTTTGCAATTGATATAGCCCTTTTCACGTCTTCTAGACTGTGTCTCAAAGCGCTTCACAGAATATACTGTAAAGTATGTTGACTGTGTATTTGTGGGCAGCAATCGCGTACAGCAGCGTCCCCACAAACAGTCGTGGATTAAAAATTTTATTTTTCTGGGGTATTTTGGACGGATTATTATTAGACGCGCGCGTGTGTGTGTGTGTATGGAGTAAGGAAACTTGTCCAAGGGTTTGCCCTGATCTGCCTGGATTTGAAACACAGGTCTCCCACGCTTGTAAGGCGAGTGCTCTAACCACTGAGCTACAGGAGACTCCGCGTGTTGAGAACACGCACTTTTGTACTGATGAGAGAGCCTCGAATTCCATTCGCAACGCAAAGTGTTAACTGGGACATCGTTGTGGCTAATACCTGATAGCAGAGTGGCCATTATTCAAGGATAACTTGTGTTTTGACAGGCTCCCAGACCAAAGTGACTAACCATTTGTTTAATCTGGGTAAGCCAGGGCCTTCCCATTAGTTAGCCAGGTATTCACAGAAAAAAAAAGAATGCTTTTTGTTTTCTTATTTAAGAAAAGTCTGAGCAGGAACCCCCACCCCCTCCCATCCCAAAGCTCTCCTTTGAGTCTCCGGGCTAATTTATGGCTCAATAGTCCACACACACACACACAAGAAAAAAGCAGCCTTCTCAAGTCCGCAACACTTTAAAGAGGAGAAAAACTACTCAAACACAACAAATGGGCACCCCCCTACTTGTTGCAAATTGCCTGATCACAGTTCTATTCTATTGCATGCTCTCTCTCTCTCTCTCTCTCTCTCCTTCTCTCTCTCTCTCTTCATCTTATTCTCTCTCTCTCTCTCTCTCGTGTTCTCCATCTCTCTCCGTGCCTCATTTTTTCAATTTGCTTCTCTGTCACGTTCTGCCTCCTCTTGATTCTGTCTCGTTTGCTCTCACTCTGCCTCGCTCCCTCCGTCTCCGTTTAATTCTCTCTTATCACGTCTTATTCTGTACTGCTTCTTTTGCTCTGTCTCTCTCTTTGCCCCCATTCTTTTGTCCGCCTTTCTCTCACTTCCCATCACATTCTCTCTTCGCTTTGATCTCTGTCTTTTTCCTTCTCTCTCTCGCTCAATGTCCTTTGATCTCGCTGTTCCTTCTATCTCGTTCCATCTTTTTTCTTTCTTTTTGTATCGTTTATGTTCTCTCATTCTCTTGTTCTGCCTCAATCTCGTCCTGTGCTTTGTCCTCTATCTCTTTTTCTCTTTCTCTTTCACTCGTTCGTTCATTTTTTTTTGCTGCCACTCTTCAGCACACAAACAGGAATACATCTTTTCTCTGCACACATTTTAATGTTAAGTTCTGCAGTGCAGTGCTCACCAAATTGCTGTTGAGAAACTTCCTAGCAAGTGGGGGAGGGAGGTGTGGGACGAAATGTCGGCCGATTAATTAGAAGAGAATATGACGGACAGATTAGCTCCCGCTAATTAACACAGAGCAATGTCAGGGGGAAGAAATTTTCTAAGTGGTGGCACAGAGCCACCGAATGAATGACTGGGCAAACACCAAATCAAGTCATGGTTCAGCAACAACAACTCGCGCATCTCGTTTAATGTATAATAATAAACCAGAGACCTGGGTTCGATTCCCGGCCAGCCAGGTTCCTAACTACACACACAAGCACGCACGCACGCCTAATAATAATCCCTTGAAAAAAAACATTGAAAAATTGGTAATTTTCAACCCATGGCTGTTTATGGGGGACGCTGCTGTGTGAAATTGGCTGCCACGTTTCGCCCACAAATATATACAGTCAATTCACTTTACAGTATATTCTGTGAAGCACTTTGAGGCGGTGATAAGAAGTGAAAAGCGTTAAATCAAATGCAAGGATTATTATCATTATTATTATTATGCTATCTATTTATCGTTCATCTCACCCTCCTTTTCACCAACAGTGGCCAACCATTCACCCACTGCGCTCAGATTCTTTGGAACACTTTCTCATAATTATAATCCTTCCACATGCATCCTTCTCCCAAATCCTTTTTTGGTTTGCTCCATCTGTTTCTGCTTCAAAACTCTTTTAAACACACATGCCTTGACCCAACCTGTATTCAACATCAGGAGCTGTGTACTTACATGATTTAATGTTGATGACACGATTTTTATTTGGTCTTCACACACACCCGGAAACCCGTCACCGTTGCTTAAGAGTCTCCAAACCAAGCTAAGATTTCCATGCGTCTCACCTACACCTCTGAAAATCCCAGAGAGCGATTGTTGGAATGAAATAATAATAATAATCCTTGCATTTGATATAGCTTTTCACATCTTATCGATGTCTCAAAGCGCTTCACAGAATATACTGTAAAGTGAATTGACTATATATTTGTGGGCGAAACGCTGCAGCCAATTGCGCACAGCAGCGTCCCCACAAACAGTCGTGGATTGAAATGACCAATTTTATTATTGTGGTTTTGTTTTGGACGGATTATTATTAGGTGCGCGCGCATGTGTGTGTGGAGTAAGGAATCTTGCCCATGGTTTCGTCCCAATTTGCCTGGATTTGAACATGGGTCTCACGCTTGTAAGGCGAGTGCTCTAACGACTGAGCTACAGGAGCTCTACAAAGTGCTCTGTCTCTCTCTCTCTCTCTCTCTCCCTCTCTCTCTCTCTTCTGCTTACCCAATTCCGGAAAGTATTAGACGCAGGTTGGCAAGAGCCAAGGCATTATAGCTGGATTCTTACCAACTAAACCCATCCTTGATTGCCATCGCTAGCACTGTCTGGCAAGCTTTCCTGCTGCTTGTCCAGCTAGGACCCCCCCCCCCCCCCCCCACTACCCATTAAGGCTTTGGCTGCAGAGTTTTCAGGAGCCAAACAAGTTTCTGACAGTGTTGGGTAGGTAGGACTTAATGAGCTGGAATTCAGCCATCCTGCAGAAGGCCAACAAACCAAGACTAGAAGTGGGAAGAGGTGCTTATATACTGGTCTGCTGGTCAGAGACCTGTAGCTCAGTGGTTAGAGCACTCACCTTACAAATGAGAGACCTGGGTTCGATTCCAGGCAGGGCAGGTCAGGGCGAAACCTTGGGCAAGTTTCCTTGCTCCACACACACGCCTAATAATAATCCCTCAAAAAAAAATTGATCATTCCAATCCACGACTGTTTGTGTGGACTCCGCTGTGCTGTCACGTTTCGCCCACAAATATGCGGTCAATTTACTTTGCAATATAGTCTGTGAAGCACTTTGAAGCACAGTCTAGAAGACATGGAAAACGCTATATCATAATGCAAGGATTATTATTATTATTATTGTACTGTAATTCTACAATTGTGTATTAAGTGGGTCCCTAGTCAAGCAAAATCCAATTTCTCCCCAAATTATTTGGGAATCGATTGTTTTATTTATTTATTTTAGTCAGTAGAAGAAAATTAGAATTTTATATAATGCCTCGCGACGGGGGAAACTGACATATCAAAGGAGCTGTAAGGAATATAAACAAAAAAATAAATTGCCCCAGCAAAGTTCCCTCCTAAAACCCCAAATTCCTCATTTCACGAAGACCATATAATCCTTTTATTTTCGAATACATGCCTTAGCTGTGTTGTTATTCTAACGTAATCCGGTATAATTCTTACAACAAGGAGCGAGTTAAATGTGTTCTGTTGAGATGATTTTTAACTGACATCATACCATTGACTAACCCCAGAAGGATTAAATCTGTCAGAATCCGTCAATTTGTGGGTAATTGTCACACAAAGGACCATTCCAAGTGCCGACACAATCGCTCTACTACATATTGCGTTCGCGTATTTTCTTTTTTACTTGAAATACAAATTGTGATTACGCCGATTGATATCTGGGTAACTGCACGATAGCGACAGGCAAAACTCAAATGGCTTATGGTGGATGTGTGATACAGCAATCTAACTATTGTTTCAAATCAGTTTTAACCATATTCTTAGTCACTACTACCTCTCCAAGTTTAATTCCAGCGAGAAGGAAGGGTCTTTTGGATGCCTCGACGAGGCCCGGGGAACACACGGCAGCAAAAGTCCGGGAGTCGGTTTTATTTTCCATGCCGGAATGGGCCCAAGGTCGATCTTGTTTGCTCTGTCTGAGGGTTAAGAACACAAGAGTCAAGTATTCTGGACGAGAAGTCGATAGGAAACACATTAGTGACCCAGCCGAAATCTCAGACAAAAAAAAAAGGTCATTTATGCCATGCAACTATGTCAAACTATTAATCCTGATGTGTTTGAGAAACATCGAGGAGTTGCTAAAAGAAGTGGGGGGTTTTCGCACCCCACCCTCACCCCCCCCCCACTCCCCCACCTGCCTATTGATCTTGTGGCTGGAGGTAGATTCACTCTGTTTATGTAACATTTCAGAGTTCCCAGCACCTTGGGACATCCTCGCGACATGAAAGGCGCTCTATAAATGTAAATTTTGTTGTTGTTGTTCCAAAATGTATTATTAGGTGCGTGTGTGGAGTAAGGAAACTTGCCCAAGGTTTCGTCTTGACCTGACCTGCCTGGATTTGAACACATGTTTCGCGCTTATAAGGCGAGTGCTCTAACCACTGAGCTACAGGAGCTGCAAATAATAATAATAATCCGTCCCCCAAACAACCACAATAATAAAAATTGGTCATTTTCAATCCATGACTGTTTGTGGGGATGCTGCTGTGCGAAATCAGCTGCCGCATTTCGCTCACAAATATATACTGTCCAGTCAATTCACTTTACGGTATATTCTGCGAAGTACTTTGAGACACAGTCTAGAAGACATGGTAAATGCAAGGATTATTATTATTATTATTATTATAACTCTGCAGCCTATGTCTTCTCCATGATCCCCATCACCCCCATCCTCGCCTGACTCCCCCTGGCTCCCCATCATGGAGAGGATACAGTCCAACATCCTGGTCCTCACCTTCAAAGACCTTCCATGGTCTTGTTCTCCACTTTCTCTGTGACCTCCTAACCCCCAGTCAACCTGTCCACTCCCTCTCCGCTCAGCAGGCTAAAGGTGAGGTATCAAATTCGTGGGTGATTGTTAATATGAATTATCTTCTGTGTAAAGAATTGTATTGTGGTTTCTGCCTCCAACTTGCTTTTTAACCCTGTACAAGATCTGTGCCATCTTGTACGTGTTGCTGCTTGAGTGTATTTCGATGTACATTACTCTCTGTGTTCCCTTCGTTAATAGTACAATATTAATAATAATAATCCCTGCATTTGATATAGCAGCTTTTCACATGTTATCAACGTCTCAAAGCACTTCACATAAATATATATACAGTCAATTCTAACACTGTATAATAACATATAATAACACTGTAAAGTGAATTGACTGTATATATTTGTGAGCGAAACACGGCAGCCAATTACGCACAGCAGCATCCCCACAAACAGATTTATTATTGGGGGGTTTTTGGAGGGATTATTATTAGGCGTGTGTGTGTGTGTGTGTGTGTGTGGAGTAAGGAAACTTGCCCAAGGTTTCGCCCTGACCTGACCTGCCTGGATTCAAACACAGGTCTCACGCTTGTAAGGCGAGCGCTCTAACCACTGAGCTACAGGAGCTCCTCCTACGTTTATGAATCAACTTGATTCTCTTCTGCAGGAGTAGACGGATATCAAATCCAAGGATTATTATTAATTATTATTATAAATGTGTATAACTATATATAATCCTTATATGAATTATATAGGTATAACCAAAGGAGTCCTGTAGCTCAGTGGTTAGGTTAGATCACTCGCCTTGCAAGCGAGACAGACTTAGGTTCGATTCCCGGCAGACAAAAATCTTACTTCACACACATGCCTGATAATAATCCCTCAGCAAAGAAATAATAAATTGGTCATTTCAATCCACGACTGTATGTGGAGGACGCTGCTGAACGCAATTGGCTGCCTCGTTTGCCCACAAATATATAAAGTCAATTCACTTTATAGTATATTCTGTGAAGTGCTTTGAGATGTCGAGAAGACGTGAAAGCTGCTATATCAAATGAAATAATAATAATAATCCTTGCATTTGATGTAGCGCTTATCATGTTTTCTAGACGTCTCAAAGCACTTCATATATCAAATGCAAGGAATATTGTTGTAATAATGATGATAATAATGCTTGTATTTGATATAGCACTTTGCACGTATTCGAAAATACTGTAAAGTGAATTGACTGTGTGTGTGTGTGTGTGTGTGTGTGTGGAGTAAGGAAACGTGCCCTTTGAAAAGGTTTTGCCCTGACCTGCTTGGAATCGAACCCAGGTCTCTCGCATGTGAGGTGAGCCCTCTAACCACCACTGAGCTAAGACCGACTCCACTTGCTGTCTTTCAGTCAAGCAGGTGGGAAAACAGGAAGGAGAGGGGAGAGCGTTTGAAAAGCTAATGTCAAACACGTGGATTATTAACTTTTTTTTCAGCTTGCTTTGATTCAAGACTGCAATTAAACAGAACGTTCAAAAAAAAAGAAGTGAGTGAGAGAGAGGGGGATATTGGGGGTGGTGGTGGGGGGGGGGGGGGGGGGGGGCGTGTGGGTGGAGAGAGGGAGACTGTACAGACTTGTTTTTACAATTCGGGGGATGCACATTGTTTATTAATCCATGTTTTAAAGAAGAAAATCTATCGTCATCTGTGGGAGCCTGTACAGTAATAATTACAATTTAGAAATCACTGTCTGGCTTTACCAGAGAGTTTATAAGCATTTTCATCTTCCCTTTAAGCTCACACTATAGATAGATAGAGCCTTCAAAGGGAGACTTCAGTTCAGACATGTTTCAGGGGCTGTGGATGTCGATGCTTCTTGCTTAATGTATCTTGTAATTACCTTATTATCTGGAATCCCCAAACAGTTGTAGTTACATTTCAAAACAAGGATTAGCGTATCCCTTAATTTTAATCAGAACGCAACATGGGACAGTGTTTTCACAGTCTCACCTTAACATTACTTCCATTGTTCCGGTTGTACCAGCCTTCCACCCACCCAGCCAAACTCCCCCTTACCCACCCCCTCCCACCCACCCTCCCACCCCCACCCCACACCCCTTACCCAGCACAGTGCCCACATCACAAATGGTCATGGTCACCCACTCACAGTTAAATTCCTTTGTAGAATCGGATTTCAATAATAACATTAATCCTGGCATTTGATCCGGCTCCTTACTTACCGCGTCTTCGAGACCTTTCAAAGCGCTTCACGGGACGTTCGCTGCTAAGTGTAGCGACTGTACAATTTTGCGGGGGCGAAACCCGGCAGCCAATTGCGCACAAGGTACATTTTTTTTAAAAGGAAGGATTATTACCCCTTGGAAAGTGATCCGCCAGTCGACTATCAGCCAGCTTCCTCCCTACTGCTAGGTAAATAGAGGTATATGTGTGTGTGTAGTAGAGTAAGGGAACTTGCCTAAGGCTTCGCCCTGCCCAGGAATCGAACCCAGGTCTCTCGCTTGCAGGTGAGGTGAGTGCTCCAACCACTGAGCTACAGGACTCCACAGATTTCAGATATTCCAGTAACATAACGATTGGAAGATTTTACATACAATCCTGTAAGCATTGTCGAACACCCCTCACTGTTAATCTATTCTTTGTAAAACTACCCACCTCAGAAATAATAATATTAATAATAATAATAATCCTTGCATTTGATATAGCGCTTTTCCCGTTTTCTAGACGTCTCAAAGCGCTTCACAGAATATACCGTAAAGTGAATTGACTGTATATTTGTGGGCGAAACGCAGCAGCCAATTGCGCACAGCAGCGTCCCCACAAACAGTCGTGGATTGAAAATGACCAATTTTATTATTGTGTTTTTTTGGGATGAATTATTATGAGGCGTGTGTGTGTATGTGTGTGCGTGTGTGTGAGCAAGTAAACTTGCTCTAGGTTTCACCCTGACCTGATCTGTCTGGATTTGAACACAGGTCTCACGCTTGTAAGATGAGTGCTATAACCACTGAGCTACAGGAGCTAAAGGAACTGAGATGGAAAAACTGATTCCCCCCAAACTTCCCAGGTTCCTTTTTGTGTTTCAGAAAATTTGTTCTTTCACTTGGCTTTTTTGAACTTGTGTGAAAACCAAATCACTTGATGATACATGGATGATGCTGTGGTAAACAATTTAAGTATTTCTTGGCTCCTGTTAAGTCAACCTTGAAAGGTTGCAGAAAACATCTAATATATCAAGAGTATCAATGTTTCAAGCAAATGCCAGGAGCCATGCACTTCCAGCCATATATATTTATATATATATATATGTGGGAGTGTGTAATATAGTGCAATCTGCTGCAAAAATCAACATTTCACTATTCACTAGTAAATGTTTTCATTTCAGTTGCCTATCGGACCAGCTTTATAATAATAATATTAATAATAATCATCCTTGAATTTGATATAGCGCTTTTCACGTCTTCTAAATATCTCAAAGCGCTTCACAGAATATACCGTAAAGTGAATTGACTGTACATAATTTGGGGGCGAAACGCGGCAGCCGCTTGTGCACAGCAGCGTCCCCCACAAACAGTCGTGGATTGAAATGACCAATTTTTATTATTGTGTTTTTTTTCTTTTGGAGGAATTATTATCAGGCGTGTGTGTGTGTGTGTGTGTGTGTGCGTGTGTGCATGCGTGCGTGTGTGTGTGTGGAGTAAGGAAACTTGCCCAAGGTTTCGCCTTGACCTGCCTGGATTCAAACACAGAACACAGGTATGGTGAATGCTCTAACCACTGAGCTACAGGACTCCATCCCAGCAGCTATCCCTGGAACAATAAATTCATTTTAAATTGAATTACTTGGTTGCGTATTTTGTTTGTCAGCTTGGCTCAGTTGGAAGCATTCATAGAACCATAGAATATTACATCGCCAGAGGAGGCTGTTTGGAACAGCTATCCAATCAATCCCAATCCCTCGCTCTTATCCCATTCTTGCCTATATGTTAGAAAGTGGAGCTTCACTATGTAGAGCACTCGCCTTACAAGAGTGAGACCTGTGTTCGAACCAGGCAGGTCAGGGCGAAACCTTGGGCAAGTTTCCTTACTCCACATGCCTACTAATAATCCGTCCAAAAAAAACAAATATACCGTAAATTCACTTCACAGTATATTCTGTGAAGCACTTTGAGATGTCGATTAGATGTGAAAAGCGTTATATCAAATGCAAGGATTATTATTATTATTATTATTATCATCTATGGCTTTTGTCATTAAATCAGAACTGCAGGAAATACCATACACCACAATTCTATATTTTGTGATTGGATTTTCACATTGGGAGGATGTCCCAGGATGCTGGACAGTCTAAGATTTTCATTCCAAAAGTGATATCTGTCCAAAGCAAATTACCCGCACCATCTATTGAGAAACGGAAAAAAGATTCCTTATTAAGCCATTACTGTTAAAGAATACTGCAAATTACACCCCCACCCTCTCCCCACCCCACCCCACCCTTTATACATAATAAGTATAATTCATAATATATATAAAGCAGAGTCTTTCACTTCTTTAAAAGGGGCCATAATAGTAATAACATTTTTTCCCCCCATCGAGGAATTTCTCAATGCTAATGGCCCCATTGGCCTCGTAGCCTCAACATTTAATCATCACAGAGAGAGAGAGAGAGAGGGAGAGAGAGTTCAATGTCTTGTCCAATCATGACAAATGGAAACAATCACTTAATTATCAACCTGTTCTTGAGGAAACCTTGCCATGGTTCCCTCTCAAGGCTGTTCCTTTGTCACAAGCAAATGTTAAAAAAAACTATGTCTGTTCATTTTTTTTAGGTGGGTGGAGTGGGGGTGGGGGGGGGTGGAAGAAGAAATGGTCTCTAGACATTTGCGGAGAGCCATTTAGGATGGCTGGGAGAATTATGTCACAGTGAACAGCTCACGGTTTCAAAGCTAATGGGCTGATAGAGTGCAGGGTTTTTAATTACACCGCTCTGCAGGTTACATCATAATGCGTTTACACATCTAGTCATTTGTCATCAGGGAAACCTGACAGGAGAGAATAGGTACTGTACATGCACTTTAGTGGAATTTCATCACCGCACTGTCCTGTAGCTCAGTGGTTAGAGCACTTGCCTTACAAGTGAGAGACCTGAGTTCAATTCCAGGCAGGTCAGGGCGAAATGTTGGGCAAGTTTCCTTTCTCCACACACACACACACCTAATAATAATCCCTCAAAAAAAACAATAATAAATTAGTCATTTCAATCCACGACTGTTTGTGGGGACGCTGCTGTGCGCAATTGGCTGCCGTATTTCGTCCACAAATATATACAGTCAATTCACTTTACAGTATATTCTGTGAAGAGCAAACAACCCGTAGACTGTTCACACATTCACTGCTCCCACACACGCATTGCGTCAGTAGCCAATTGAGCACAGCAGTGTCCCCACAAACAGTTATGGATTGAGTGACCAAATTATTACTGTTTTTCTTTGGTGGGATTATGATTCGGCGTGCGTGCCTGAGTGGGTGCGTGTGTGTGTATGTGTGTGGAGTTAGGAAACTTGCCCAAGGTTTCGTCCTGACCTGCCTGGAATGGAACCCACTTGAAGGCGAGTGCTCTAACCACTGAGATTGGGCAAGACCAGCCCAACAGGACAATCAGCAGTGATCAATCACTGAGATATACCTTCTATACTTTGCTTAAAATACTTTGCAGAATTTGCCTGTGGATTCCTCAGTTCACGGAAGGTGACTTATAGGATCTGGCTTTGCATTGAGTATTGAAATTGATTGCAGAATTCCAACTATTGACAGAGAAATAGCAGTCGGTCATAAAGTCGTCTAGCTCAGTGGTTAGAGTGCTCGCATCGCAAAGCGAGAGGACCTGGGTTTGATTCCTGACGATTCCAGGGCTAAAGGTTGGGCAAGTTTCCTTACCCCACACACACACACACACGCACACACACATGCCTGTTCACCTACCAGTAAGTAGGAACATTAGTCGACTGGCCAAAATTTGGCCAGTCAACCCACAACTGTTTGTGGGGACGCTGTTGTGCACAATTGACTGTCGCGTTTCGCCCACAAAAATATACAGTCAATTTACTTTGCAGTATATTCTGTGAAGCGCTTTGAGACGTTGTGAATATGTGATAAGGCGCTGTATCAAATAATGATAAAGATTATTATTATCATCATAAATAACTGATCCCTGGTAACCTGAAATGATGCAAACAGACACAGGTGAAAACTGTAGCAAATCAATCAGTAAATCTGGAAGAAGAATAACAATAATAATAGTGTAACATTTCAGGTGAGATACTTTTCACCACAACTAAAAACTGAAGATAAATCATCGAACTTGTGATAATAGTATCATAGTCATTGTATTTGAAATAACAGCCTGTGACATCAAATGCCTCAAAGCTCTTCAGAGAGTTTTATTTTGTGTAAAGTGTCGACCGCTGTGTATTGATGGGATAATAATAAAATATAAAATAATCCTTGCATTTGATACAACGCTTTTTACATCTTATTGACGTCTCAAATCGCTTCACAGAATATGCTGTAAAGTGAATTGACTGTATATATTTGAGGGCAAAACGCGGCAGCCAATTGCGCACAGCAGCATCTCCACAAACAGTCGTGGATTGAAATGAGCAATTTTATTATTGTGTTTTTTTTGGATGGATTATTATTAGGCGTGTGTGTGTGTGTGTGGAGTAAGGAAACGTGCCCAAGGTTTCACCCTTGGAAAAAATAATAAATTGTCACTCAATTTGTCTGCCGCATTTCACCCCCAACACACACAGTCATTTCACTTCACAGTATATCCTGTGAAGCACTTTGAGACATCTCGAAGACATGATAAGGCACTGTATCAAATACAAGGATTATTATTATTATTACCATTATAAATGCTAGTTGTCACTGTTGTTATTGATGTAATTACACAGAATCAGCAATTACATCAGAAATGCCAGTAAAACATTATATTAGCTGGTTCACTTTGTTGCTGTTTGTGAGACATTACTGGCTGCCAACATAAGATATCATATCATAATATATCATAACACATCACCTGCCAAACGTAGCAGTAACTGCACTTTCGAAGTCATTCATTCTGTGAGCATTTTGTTGTTTCATGAATAGCTGGAAGTGTTATTCAATGAGCAGCATCGGAATGAATGTATTGTAGTATGAAGTGGTGACGTACATAGTATTGTATAATAATAATCTTTGCGTTTTATAGGGTGTCTTGTCACCTGGTTAAGACGTCGCAAAGCGCTTTTCAGGATAAAACTGTTGAGTGTTTTTGCTATGTGTGTTTTGTGGGCGAAACATGGCAGATGAAATATGTGGGGGAAGAGCGAGGGAGTGGGCCTGATTTGGGAGAGTTCGTCCAAAGAGCTGGCACAGGCTTGATGTGCCGAATGGCCTCCTTCTGTACTGAATTATTTTACGATTCTAACCTGTTTGTGCAGAGCAACATCCCACAAACAGCTACGGAGGGAGCAATTGATTTGATTTGGGGGATTTGGGGGATGGAGCTCCTGTAGCACAGTGGTTCTCGCTTTACAAGCGCGAGACCTGTATTCAAATCAAGGCAGGTGAGGGCGAAACCTTAGGCAAGTTTCCTTACTCCCCACACACATACACGCATGCCGGCACGCAAGCACACATAATAATAATAATCCCTCAAAAAACAACAATAAATGGGTCATTTCAATCCACAACTCAAATTAATCAACTCAAAATAACAGAGTCAATCTCAAAATGCAAGGATTATTATTATTATTATGATTATTATTATTATTATGACCCAAATATACACAAGAGCAGACAATTTTGCTTTCCAAAAATAATTTTGGAACAAAGCATTAATCTGGGAGTAATAATAATAATAATAATCTATTCATTTGATACAGTGCCTTATCACGTCTTCCAGCCTGTGTCTCAAAGTGCTTCACGGGGTCTACCGCAAAGTGAATCTCGACCGTGTATATTTGTGGGCCAAAATGCGGCAGCCAATTGCACACAGCGGCATCTCCTCACCACACCACACACACACACACAAACAGTCACAAACAAAAATTTAAGTGACCAATTGCTTATTTTGTGTGCGGTGGTGGGGTTGGGGGGGGGGCAACGGGGTAGGGGGGATGGACGGACGTTTTGGGTTCTGTGTTTTTCTTTTCTTCTTTTTCTAAAAAAAAATCCCAACAATAAAAAGGTCAGCGCAGGTAAACACACTGACGACTGATTTATTAACGAAACAGTTGTTGAAATCTGCTGCCGGGCATGCTTGCAGATGAGTGCTCGGTGAACAAAAGGGACAAGGAGGTTATCCACCAGCACCACCTTATTGCTAACCCATTTAAAAGCAAAACAGCTGAGTATTCTAGGATGACACCAGAACTTTGACTGGGTTGCATTTTTTTTTATGAAAGACCTGGCTGTCAGCACTGGCTAAAGTCCCCACCGATCAGATATCAAACCTCTCCCACCATTCCCATCGTTTGCCCTGAACACTTCAATCCACTTAAAATACTTGGCTTCCTTTTAATCGGAATCCGCTCAGATTAACTTCCTTCTCGCTGACACACTCTTGTTTTTATAGTGTGAACAGTCTGAAACAGAGCGTAGGCAGTTCTCTCCAGCTTCTTTTTTTACCATCTCCCTTCCCCCTCCCCTCCGCCCTCCTCCTCCCTTCGCTTACCCCCCCTCTCTCCCCACTTTCCTCCCCTCTTTCCTCCTGCGCCTGTCAAACGACTTATGACGTTTCCGTTGTGAAGATGGTTGCTGAATATTAAAGGTTACCACTTGAAGCTCAACGGATCAGGCGAGGGAAAAATGCGCGTTTTCTCTGAGTAAATCGGGCCGAGTTATTGTGATAGACTCTTCAGCAAAGGCTCACCCAATAACCAAAACTAATAATATAATAATAACAATAATAATCCTTGCATTTTGAGTCAGCGCTTTTCACATCTTATCGACGGCTTTGCAGAATATACTGTAAAGCGAATTAACTGTATATATTTGTGGGCGAAATGCAGCAGCCAATTGCGCACAGCGGTGTCTCCACAAACATTGAAAATGACCAATTTTATTGTTGTGTGTTTTTTTTTGAGGGATTATTATTAGGCACGTGTGTGTGTGTGTGTGGAGTAAGGAAACTTGCCCAAGGTTTCACCCTGACTTGCATGGAATCGAACACAGGTCTCAAGCTTGTAAGGTGAGTGCTCTAACCACTGAGCTGCAGAAGCTCCACTGATAAGGCATTATATCAAATGTAAGGATTGTTATATTATTATAAAACCACAGTCTTGCGAGATGAGGTATTACATTTGTATCTGCCTTGACAGATGTTGGATTACACTGGTAATCACTGGGTCACTTTGTTATACATTAATAACAATAATATTATAATAATAGTAATAATAATTTGGTCAAGTATTTCCATCGGTGTAAAGTCTTTCTATCTAAAGATACAGAAGTAATATCAACAAAAGAATTTTTTTTCCCCAAAAATAGTCTTGTAATCCATCATGATTAATAATAGACACTTGGTTTATGTCAAAACATGTCACCAGAACAACAGTGTGAGGAAAATATCTGAATTGTGATTTTTTTAAAGTAAAAAAAATGTTATTTATTGTATTCTGAAAATCTCCCCCTTGTGGAAAAGACAAGTGGAGTCTCCCTGGAACTGAATTAGCTCCAAATTGACAAGTTTGGCAAAGGAATATGATAATAATAATAAAAATAATCCTTGCATTTGATATAGCGCTTTTCACATCTTATCTTCATCTTAAAACTCTTCGCAGAATATACTGTAAAGCAAATTGTATATAAAAAGTATATATTTGTGGGTGGAAATGCAGCAGCCAATCGCGCACACAACAGCGTCCCCCATAAACAGTCGTGGATTGAAATGACCAATTTTGTTATTGTGTTTTTTTTTTGATGGATTATTATTAGGCACGTGTGTGTGTGTGTGTGTGTGTGTGTGTGGAGTATGGAAACTTGCCCACGGTTTCGCCCTGACCTGCCTGGATTCGAAACACAGGTCTCGCACTTGTAAGGCAAGTGCTCTAACCACTGAGCTCCACCACATCCATTTTGTAAGTTCAAGTTTCTACCTCCTCTGGGCTACCCTATTCTCCTATTTTCCCTCAATGGGTTACAAAAGGCCTTAGAGTAGACAGAGATTTCAACTCCAACGCCCTTGTCTGTGTCTGAAGCTAACATACGTGTAAAAGCCATAACGTTTCGCTTGCACCTGGGCTCCCAAAAATCAGTCTGAATTTCAAAGAATTCTGCCTTGAGGGATCTTTATAATAACCATTTTCGTACTTTATCGTATACTTACACTAATGAGCAAACTATTTTCACGTTGGCAGGTGAATTTCAAATTCAAACAGGATTTTTTTCCTTTCGCACCCATAATACAGGGCACTTTTATTTGATGGTCATTAAAAAAGGTTGTTTGTTGTGCAGAAACTGGGCGAAGAACGTCTTTCTCACAACACGTAAGAACCATTGCAAGTCTGCAGTGTGCCCAGTTATGTTTCTTAACCCAATGCCTCCCAAATTCCACCTAGTGGAGTCCTGTAGCTCAGTGGTTAGAGCGCTCGCCTCGCCTCACGTCGCAAGCGAGAGGATCTGGGTTTGATTCCCAGGCTGGGTGGGAAACATTGGACAAGTTTCCTCACTCCGCGCACATATACGCACATACACTAGCAGTAAGAAGATTGTTATTCGATTGGCGGATCGCTGTCTGAGGCGTAATAATTCCTTTCAAAATCAATGTAAATAATTTGCTCACTCAATCCGCGATTGTTTGTGGGGGGGACGCTGCCGCGCGTGATTGGCTTCTGCATTCCCACAAAATATACAGTCGATTCATTTGACGGTATTATTCTGTGAAGTGCTTTGAGACGTCTCGACGGTGGGATTAGTTGCTACATCAAATGCAAGGATTATTTTTTAATACAAAAAGCTTATCTATTCCCTTACTCGAGTGCGTAGGGTGTTAAACACAGAGTTTGTGAGTCCAACCACATCAGAATGACATTAGACACTACAGATGAAGTATATCAAAGGTGCTATATCAAATGCAAGTACAGTATTATTATTATTATTATAGTGGTATCCTGTCAGACTAACTTGCCCTTTAATTTGTGTGGAATGATGAAAAACTCTTCAATTTAATTTAGATTTTGAAGCCAATTTTCCTCAGTTCTTAAAAGAGTTGATTTCTAAATTAAGATGCAATCTACAAATTCTCCACAGTTTTGCATAATATGTGTTAAATTTTTAAGCCAAAACGGTCTTACAAAATCCGGGTTGTCCAAAATTCCGCCACCCGCATTCTCACCCGAACCAAACTCCACTCCCTGTTTACCCCAGTCCTTGCCAGACTTCACTGGCTCCCTGTCTCGGAGAGGATAGATTTCAAGATCCTCACTCTTTTTTCAAATCCCTCCACTTCTCTGCATCCTTACTACCTCTCTCCTCAAACAGCACCCGTTGCTTTCGCTTTACCGGGTCTGGCCTACTCCTAGTCCCCTGAGTCTTCCGCTCCGCCATCGGCGTCCGTGCCTTCAGCCACTATGCCCCGAGGCTCTGGAACTCCCTTCCTCACTCCATTCACCTTCATTATCCTGCAGGAACACAACAAGAACAATAACAACTTGGATTTATACAGCGCCCTCCATGCCATATGGCGTCTCAGAGCACTTCAAAATGAATTGACTGTATGTGGGTGACACACAGCAGCCAATTGCGCACAGCAGCGTCCCCACAAACAGTCGTGGATTGAGTGACCAATTTATTATTGGTTTTTTTTGAAGGGATTATTATCGTGTGTGTGTGTGTGGAGTAAGGAAACTTGCCCAAGGTTTCGCCCTAGAACCTGCCTGGAATCGAATACAGCATTCGCTTGTAAGCCGAATGCTCTAACCATTGAGCTACAGGACGTCATGAAGCGCTGGAAAGGCCTGTATAAAGGCAAATTATAACGCCAACAATATTAGCATTCGACATTGCGCCTTATCATGACAGAGCAAAGGGAAAGTGAGTCAATGGTGGTGGTGAGTGACTTCACCACCTAACTGAAATTGTTTTGGGGTTAAGTGTTGAGATATGTATATAATAAAAATAGCATACAATAGAGTATCCAAAGAGACACGATTTGAGACACGCTGATATAACCATTTATTCGACAGACGGCTTCAACCGGCAGCATAACAAAGTTAAACATCAATATACTCATCATCTCTCTCTCGTGTAAACAGCTGACGAGAGAGAGGCGCTGGAGGGAATCCAAAAAAAGAATCACTTTGATGAATATTTGAGGTGTAAATGGCAGATGTATATATATTTGAGAAAATAATCTTGACATAGATATCCAATTGTGATCAGTCGCTGTCAGCATTGCTGGCAAGTGGAAACTGCCCCCCTTTCAAGTCTTATGCCGCATCTGATTGGTTGCCGCGTTTCGCCCGCAACGTAAAAAGTCAATTCACTTTTTGATGGTATCCTCTGTGAAGCGCTTTGAGACACAGTCTAGAAGGCGTGAGGGGGTACTGTGTCGAAATGCAAGGATTAGTGTTATTACCGGACAAAACAGAAATAATTCTATGTGGCTTCATTCATGCTTTCCCTGACACCATCCAGCCCCTGCCTTGGCCTTGCCAGCCCACCCCACTCCACCATCTGTGGTCTGTTCTTCAGCCTCTCAGCCTCCACCCTTCACTCCTGCAGCTCAGTGGTTAGAGCACTTGGCTTACAAACGTGAGAACTGTGTTTCGAATCCAGGCGGTTCAGGGTGAAATCTTGGGCAAGTTTCTTTACTACAGTCGCCTGATAATAATCTGTCTAAAAATAATCTATAATAAAAAATTGGTCATTTCAATCCACGACTGTTTGTGAGACGCTGCTGTGCGCAATTCACTGTTGCGTTTCGCCCACAAAATATATACAGTCAATTCACTTGACAGTATATTCTGTGAAGCGCATTGAGATGTCTAGAAGACGTGGAAAGTGCCATATCAAATGCAAGGATTATTATTATTATTAAATGATGCATCAAACATGCGCATAGATCACAAAGGCAAATGGGTCTAAATACACCCTTGTAGTTTTATCTGACTCCGTTACTCTCTCACTCCTTATTCCCACTGAATACAGTATTAGAAATACTCACAATGCACCAACACATCCCCTCCAAAGCTACTTCATACGTGAACTTGTTTCTACAAGACGCCACTGCCGTTCAGATGGTAAATGAATAATCTCTCCGGCTTTCATGATACACCAACAAAAAAAAGTGTAATTCAAGCCATCAAGGTCATTCTTCTTCCATTAAATAAATCGTTCAGCAGTTATGTCATAGCCGTGTTGAGTCAAGATTATAATGTATTAATTTCTGATCTTAGTAACAGTGAGGATGATTCATGCTTGTATCATCCTTGAATGATACGAATATTTTTTGACTGACTGTATTTTCACTGTTTTCCTTATCAAATAACACCTGAACAGGAACAAGCGCAAGTCTATCCTGTGGATCTTGAATTGGATCCTCCGGATGATGGGGAGCTAATGGAGTCGGGCAGGGATGTGGGAGATGGGCGTCATGGAGTCAGCAAATGACATTTATGCCTTCAAGATGTCTCAAATCACTTCACAGAATATATACTGTCAAATGAATTGACTGTATATATTTGTGGGCGAAACGTGACAGCCAATTGCGCACGGCAGCATCCCCCACAAGCAGTCGTAGATTACAATGACCAATTTTATTATTGTGTTTTTTTTGGAGGGATTATTATTAGGCGTCTGTGTGTGCGTGGAGTAAGGAAACTTGCCTAAGGTTGCGTCCTGACCTGCCTGGATTTGAAACACAGGTTTCACATTTGTAAGGCGAGTGCTCTAACCACTGAGCTATAGGACTCCGTGTACAAAAGCAAAAGTAAGTACTAAAGACCCTGCTACCATTCTGCTAAAATGTCAATGGTCAGATTATTACTGTGAAATAGAGTTCAGGAAATTGTGGGGTAGAAGTTTCACATAGGATAAATATATTTACTTCATTTTGGGGGATGGGGTGGAACGGACATTTCAGATTACACGGAATTTGTCACACGGAATCCTGTAGCTCAGTGGTTAGAGCCCTCGCCTTACAAGCGTGAGACCTGTATTCGAATCTAGGCGGGTCAGGGCAAAACCTTGGGCAAGTTTCCTTACTCCATACACACACACGCACGCACGCACGCACGCACGCATGCACGCACACACTTAATAATAATCCCTCAAAAAAAACACAATAACAAAAATTGGTCATTTCTGTCCACGACTATTTGTGGGGACGCTGCTGTGCGCAATCGGCTGCTGCATTACGCTCACAAATATATATAATCAATTCGCTTTATATTAACATCCTCTAGACGTCTCAAAGCGCTATATCAAAAGGCAAGGATTATCATTATTTTATTATAATTTGGCAAATTCTTTTAAATTAAAACCTTTTAAAATCTTAAACGTTGAAGCTGGTTTCTTTCGAGCACATCAGAAATTGGAGGCTTCGAATTTAAAAGCTGCGTTCAACAATTTGGTAGATTCTGTCTCCTCTACAAATGCCAGTCGGTAGAAAATGGAAACTGGGTGGGTGGGGTGGGTGGTGGGGGATTGATGGTGGACCTGGAGGGTGAGAATTTCCTACCCTGCATTGCAAAATCACACTGATGAGAAGCTGAAGGCTGATACAGTTCAAAAGAAGGGTTTTCAATGTGTTGCCAGCTACAGGAAGCGTAGCATAACACCAACACTATCTCAGCTCTCCCCTCCGTCAAGTGGTGAAAAACAAGTAAATATGAACTCCCAATTAAGCTGTCATCGCAGTCAGGCATTCTAACAAGGAACATTGAACTCATGTGGACATCCAGTGACCGAGTGGCCGAATATACTTTGAAGTCAACTGAGCTCTTGTTGAGAGATGTACCTCAGTAAACATTTACACCAGGCATCTCGGTCTCAGCTCTTTACTGAAACCTCACTCACTCTTTCCCATGGAACCATCCTTTAACGCTTTACCAACACGTTGAATGCAGTGAAAGATTATTTCGTTAGATTAGATTATGATATATAATAATCCTGGGATTTGATGCAGCACCTTGTCACGTCTTCACAGAATATAATAATAATAATAATCCTTGCGTTTTTTGATATAGCGTGTTTCACGTCTTCTAGATGTCTCAAAGCGCTTCACAGAATAAACTGTAAAGTGAATTGACTGTATATTTGTGAGCGAAATGTGGCAGCCAATTGTGCACAGAAGCGTCCCCACAAACAGTCATGGATTGAGTGACCAAATTATTATAGTTGTTTTGGGGTGGATTATTATTAGGCGTGTGTGTGGAGTAAGGAAACTTGCCCAAGGTTTCGCCCTGACCTGCCTGGATTCGAAACACAGTTCTCACGCTTGTAAGGCGAATGCTCTGACCACTAAGCTACAGGACTCCACAATATACCGTGAAGTGAATTGATTGTATATTTGTGGGCGAAATGCGACCACATTTGCGCACAGCGCCATCCCCACAAACAGTCATGGATTGAAATGACCAATTGAAAAATAATAATTTGAAGGAATTATTGCCCCCAGAAAAGCGATCCACCGATCGACTAAAAACCTGGTTGCAAATTACTAATCACTGAATTACAAGATCATATAAGTATAATTTATGATAGGGTTTTAGATGGACATTAAAGATTCTATGGAACTATTCGAAAGGGAGTTTCTGTCCAACAATCCTCTTGTGAATATAGTCTATGTATGTACTTCCCCAGGGAGGCAAGACTCTCCTCTTCGATGGAGAGTCTCATCGGCAACTCGTAAGCCCCCCGTCCCTTCCCTCCTCCCACTGTCCTCAGATCGGGTCTGAAGCAGTGACTGTCCAGCGCCTTGGGACATCCTCCTGACGTGAAAGGAGCTATACAAGTGTCATTTTGTTGTTGTTGTAGGCAGGCTATCCAACCAAGTACATACACATCAGCCCAGTACTGTACATTACAAACCTCACTGTGTGGTGGAGACAGGGTGTGTGTGTGGCATGTTGATGCATTTATAATATGATGTTAGAGTTGTGAAATATCATCTACAAGTGAATAACAAATGACTTGAGAATAACAGGCACCCAAACCAATTTTATGGTTAGTCTGCCGTGTGTCTGCCCCATTATTGTGTTTGAAAAATATTCAAACCAGACAGAGAGACACCTGCTCACGCACAGCTCTGCATTGCCTGCAATGGCATATCCACCTCTTTCCCCCTCTCCCCCACCCCCTCCCCAGTACCTCCCCGACCTGCTGTTCCTCTATGAACCTCCTCGCCCCCTCCGTTCAGTGGGCTCCAATGTGCTCAATGTCCCCCAACCTGCCCTACCATCGGCGGACTGGCTTTCAGCCTCTCTGCCCCACCACACTCACCGTGGAGTAAGGAAACTTGTCCAAGGTTTGACCCTGATCTGCCTGGATTCAAAACACACAGTGCTTTAAGCACTGAGCTACAGAAGCTCCACACACCATTGCACTCCCACACCATCTGAAGAAAGATGAAAGCCCCTTTCGTGCAGGTGAACGTTTGCGCAATCATCACCTCCCGGTAAGAGGAGGAACGTTAAGGAGCTTGGTGTAAACTGAACTCCCTTTAAACAGACACCATCAGGGCAGGCGGAGTCTTGTAACACACCTCTTCAGTGTCCATTGTCATTCTCTAAAATGAATGATGTCCTCTGGTTGATTGTGGAGCTCCCGGTAGCTCAGTGGTTAGAGCGCTCACTCGCCTTAAAGCGCGAGACCTGTGTGTTTCAATTCTAGTCAGGTCAGGGTGAAAACCTTGGGCAAGTTTCCTTACTACACACGCACACACACACACGATAATAATCCCTCCCCCCAAAAAAAGCAATAATAAAAATTGGTCATTTTCAATCCACTGCTGTTTGTGGGGACACTGCTGTGTGCAAGTGGCTGCCGCGTTTCACCCATAAATATATATAGTCAAATTCACTTTATAGTCTAATTTGTGAAGCACTTTGAGACATCTGGAAGACGTGAAAAAGTGCTGTATCAAATGGTAGGATTAGTATTATTATTTTATTATAGTCTTAAAACACGGTGATGGGTTTGATCATTTGTCAAATGCCCAGCTGACACCTCACCCCCTCCTCCCGCCCCACCCACCCACCCCCCCACAAAAAACCTAGCGCTGAAGTGTCCAAACCTTTTGAGTATGTGTGATGTTGTCTGCCCGCGCTTTCAATTTCACAATGTGTTACACACAATTTTATGTTCAAACCATCATCCAAACCACACCATTTTACAATGTAGAAATTGTCATGTTTTCAGTTTGAACATAAGAACATAAGAATTAGGAGCAGGAGTAGGCCATTTGGCCCTTCGAGCCTGCTCCGCCATTCAATAAGATCATGGCTGATCTTTTAATTAGAATTAGGGGGGATCTTATTGAAACATATAAGATTCTTAAAGGGCTAGATAAAGTAGGCACTGAGGGACTGTTTCCCCTGGTAGGAGAATCTATAACCAGGGGTCACAGTCTTAAAATTAAGGGTCAGCCTTTTAGAACAGAGTTGAGGAAACATTTCTTCACTCAGAGGGAAGTGAATTTATGGAATTCATTACCCCAGAAGGCTGTGGATGCTCAGTCCTTGAACATTTTCAAGGCTGAGACTGATAGATTTTTTTTTAAATAGAGGGATTAGGGGATATGGGGATAGGGCAGGTATTCAGAGTTAGGTGAGAAGATCAGCCATGATCTTATTGAATGGCGGAGCAGGCTCGAAGGGCCGAATGGCCTACTCCTGCTTCTAATTCTTATGTTCTTATGTTCTTATGTTCTTCTCACCTAAATCCCTTTGAATACTAACACTATCTAACTTCTCCCCCTCTAGAAAATAATCTATTCTTTTATTCTTGCTACCTAGGTGAATAATTTCACACTTGCTAACATTGAATTCCATCTGCCACCTACTTGCCCACTACCCTAACATATCTATATCTTGTTGCAATCTTTTTGCATCATCCTCAGAGCTCACTCTGCTACCTAGTTTAGTGTCATCCGCAAATTTAGACACGTTACATTCAATGTTCTCATCTAGATCATTGATGTAAATAGTAAATAGCTGAGGCCCAAGCACTGATCCTTGTGGCACTCCACTAGTTACGTCCTGCCAATTCAAGAATGATCCATTTATCGCTACAAGAGGCTTAACAAGAGCTCACCAGATATTTTCGCTTCTCGAGTCGGTGACAAAATATAAAAATGTTTTTAAAAAAATCTTTTGATGCGTTTTCGCTGCTTGATTTATGTGACCCGTCTCTGAAATTCCACACCCGAGTGCTGAGGCAACTGGTCTGCTTGAGAGGATCTTGAATTCATTCCTGCTTTCACATTCCAGATAAGGTCCTGTAGCTCAGTGGTTAGAGCGCTCGCCTTACAAGCGTGATACCTGTGTTTCGAATCCAGGTAGGTCAGGGCGAAACCTTGCGCAAATTTCCTTACTCCACACACGCACACATGCCTAATAATAATCCCTCTAAAATAAACACAATAATAAAATTGGTAATTTCAATCCACGACTGTTTGTGAAGATAAACTGTACAAGGATTATTATTATTATTATTAGATGTCTGAAAGCCATACCAACTTACCTAATGTTCAGCAGACCAACAACAACAGAAATAACAAAATTACATTCATAGAGTGCCTTTCACATCGGGAGGACATCCCAAGGTGCAGATCAGGCAGTTTGGGACCCAACCAAAGGAGAGAGGCAGGGTGGGGGGAGGGGAGGGGGAGAGTTGGGAGGGGCGGGAGAGAGCAGAAGGCACGATAGAAGAGGAGGCTCTTGAGACCAGTTTTGAAGGAGGTAGCCTGTGGTGGAGTGGGGGTGTAAGCAGATAGGAGAGGGAGGGAGATAATAATAATAATAATAATAACAATAATAATAATCCTCGCATTTGAGATAGCGCTTTTCAGGGTTTCTAGACTGTGTCTCAAAGCGCTTCACAGAATATACTGTAAAGTGAATTGACTGTAATATTTGTGGACGAAACGCGGCAGCCAATTGCGCACAGCAGCGTCCCCACAAACAGCCGTGGATTGAAATGACCAATTTTTTTTAGGGGATTATTATTAGGCATGTGTGTGTGTGTGGAGTATGGAAACTTGCCCAAGGTTTCGCGCTGACCTGTCTAGATTCGAACCCAGGTCTCTCGCTTGTAAAGCGAGCGATCTGACCATTGAGCTACAGGAGCTCCAGAGCAGGAAGGGATTTGAAAACGAGTCTAAGGATCTTTAAATCAATCTTTCGGGACGAATAGGTTAGCCAGTCTAGCGAGACCTGGTGTGATGGAGATGCGGAGTTTAGCTCGAGTCAGTTTGCGAAACCTCTGGAAAGATCTTAGCACTTCATCTGAGCTCTAATACCCTTAATTAAAATAAATTAAACTAAATAACTCGATTGATGGAAGCACCCAACCTCTGCCTCGAAGAGAGAAAAACTATTAAACACACAAATCAGACTTCAGCAAACTGATACGATTTTTAATCAGAAAAAAACAAAAGCTGACAAAATCCCAAGTGTTAGATGCAGTGAAAGCATCCGAAATTTCTCAGCCCATCCATCACTACAACAACAGCAATATTATATTGATAGAATGCCTTGGGAGGACGTCCCAAGGCGCTGAACAGTCCGGGACCCGAGCAAGGGAGCCGGGCAGGGTAGGGTGGGGGGTGGGAGAGAGAGAGTTAGAAGGGCAGCAGAAGGCACGGTCAAAGAGGAGGGTTTTGTGAACGGCTTTGAAGCCGGTGAGGGAGGGAGCGAGGTGAAGGGATTGTGGGATGGAGTTCCAGAGTGTGGGGGCAGAGAGGCTGAAAGCCAGCCCGCCCGCCCGTCCGCCAACGGTAGGGCGGGTCGGGCGTGGGACATGAAGCAGTTGTTGGATCCACTGAACGGAGAGAGCGGGGAGGTTCAGAGGGAGCATTTTAATCAACACTGTTTAAAAACAGCCAATATTTTGAATTTGCTTGTGCCATGATTTATTATTTAATAATAACCCTGGAGTTTGATATAGCACCTTTTCACGTTTTCTGGACGTCTCAAAGCGCTTCACAGAATATACAGTAAAGTGAATTAACTGTATATATTTGTGGGCGAAACATTGGGCAAGTTTCCTTACTCCACTCGCCTAATATTAATCTGTACAAAAAAATATAATAAATTGATCATTTCACACACACACACACACACACACACACACACACACACACACACACACACACACGCGCGCATAATAATAATCCATTAAAAAAAACACAGTAATAAAATTGGTCATTTCAATCCACGACTGTTTGCGGGGACACTGCTGTGCGCAATTGGCTGCGCATTTCCTATAATCACAGCAATTTTTTTTCCAAATTCATAAGGAAATAACATTTAGGTTTTAATGCAATCATCTCCTGCCTGATCTACAGGGGCCGATGGGTTGAATTACGACAATCTTTACCTGTGGCACGTTAGATCAATTTTTCCTGTCAATGCGTGACCTGTGGTGATGTGAAATGAGCTGTTTCTAAACGGGATCAGAATAGTCAAGGTGCAACTGCTTTGTTCATGTAACTCCCAAGATACAGCCCTTAAATAATCACCCTAAAATATAATTCACAGCAGTGAGGGATACTGCGGTCATGTAAAATTCTATTTGTGGACAATTAAAGTACAAATGTGCCTTTCTACATGCTTTCGAGCACTTGCCTTACAAAAGTGAGACCTATGTTCAAATCCAGGCAGCATCAGGGCAAAACCTTGGGCAAGTTTCCTTACTCCACACACACACACACACCTAATAATAATCTGTCCAAAAAAACCACAATAATAAAATTGGTCATTTCAATCCACGACTGTTTGTGGGGGACACTGCTGTGCGCAATTAGCTGCCGCGTTTCGCCCACAAATATATAGTCAATTCACTTTACATTATATTCTGTGAAGCGCTTTGAGACGTCGAGAAGATGTGAAAAGCGCTATATCAAATGCAAGGCTTATTATTATTATTATTATCATTATTATTATTAGAAATGTTACCTGGGGCCAGGCAAGCTTTCTATGACATCCAGATTTTGTAGCCTCTTTAATTTAACGATAATAATAATCCTTGCATTTGATATGGAGCTTTTCACGTCTTCTAAACTGTGTCTCAAAGCGCTTCACAGAATATACTGTCAAGTGAATTTGACTGTTTAATTTGTGGGCGAAACGCGGCAACCCATTGCACTCCACAGCATCCCCACAAACAGTCGTGAATTGAAATGACCGATGTATCCTAGTTTTTTTTGAGGGATTATTATTAGGTGTGTGTGTGTGTGTGGAGTAAGGAAACTTGCCCAAGGTTTCGCGCTGACCTGCCTGGATTCGAAATACAGGTCTCACGCTTCTAAGGCGAGGGCTCTAACCACTGAGCTACAGGAGCTTCACAACTCCACAATTTAACACACTAGGGTAGCATCTTTTTCATGATGTGCTGTGATTTATGATTCAAGACAGAGTCTTTCGCTGATGAGACATGGACTGTCGAATAGAAGCAAAACATTAACGGCATTAAAATTTCAATAGGTATGTTAGCCTTCACGATACGCTTCACAGTGACATCTCGTACCTATCAATATATGTATTAACTCAGGCCAAACTACTTCTCAGTCGACCCCTCCCTCTCTTTCTCCAGAGTACACGGGGAATATATATCGATCCAATGCCCCGAGGTACTTTGATTGTAGCATCTTTGATCTTAGCTTTCAACATTTCTGCCCCTCATACTCTGGAACTCCATCCGCAATCCCTTCACCTCGCTTCCTCCCTTTCCTCCTTCAAGGCAGGTCTCAAGACCTTCCTCTTCAACCATGCCTTCTGCTGCCCTCCTAACTCAGCCCGCTGTCCTACTCTCCTTCCCCCTGCTTCTGCCCTGATCCTCCCCACCTACCCCCACTCAGTTCCTGACCTAACTGTCCAGCGCCTTGGGACGTCCTCCCGACGTGAAATACACCTTATATGCTATTCTGCGCAGCATTTTGAGACCTAATCAAAGACTTGATTAGGTAGGCTCTGTGTTAACTGCAATTGATGAAGATTATTGTTTGAAGATTAATGCCAAACTCACTTTTCTCCTATTTGGGAAAGTTTCCTTATTACACACACACACACACACACACACACACACACAAACACACACATACACACACACACACGCGCACGTCTAACAATTATCCGTCCAAAAAAAAACTATAATCAAATTTGGTCATTTCAATCCGCAACTGTTTATGGGGACGCTGCTGTGTGCAATTGGCTGCCGCGTTTCGTCCACAAATAT
Organism: Hydrolagus colliei; assembly: GCA_035084275.1. NCBI lineage: Eukaryota > Metazoa > Chordata > Chondrichthyes > Chimaeriformes > Chimaeridae > Hydrolagus > Hydrolagus colliei. The sequence goes on along the minus strand of CM068743.1, from coordinate 39,235,879 downwards.
ACACAGTCAATTCACTTTACAGTATATTCTGTGAAGTGCTTTGAGACGTCGATAAGATGTGAAAAGCGTTATATCAAATGCAAGTATTATTATTATTGGGGGAATGAAAAGGAGTTCAAATAGGTTTGAATAAATACAATATTGTAAGCATAGGCGAGTTCACTTTAATAAAGACAGACAATTTGATATGCAGTGTGATTCCCTTGAGAAACAGCAAATTGTTACACAAAGAGTTGTGGGCTCGCGAATAAACTGAGATACAATGGAATACAAGTTCCTCGCTCTTATTTTGAGCAGGCGTGAAAATGCGTTCACTTGAAGTTCGAACAAAGATGTTATTGAGAGTGGAATCAGTGGGGGTAAAAATGCCATGTTTGATGACAGATTGGAAATACCGCTCATTGTTCATCCTGTTACCATGACTTGCCGATAGTAATAAAAATAACAATCCTTGCATTTTGATATAGCGCTTTTCACGCTATATCTTCTAGACATCTCAAAGCGCTTCACAGTATGTACTGTAAAGTGAATTGACTGTATATATTTGTGGGCGAAACGCGGCAGCCAATTGCGCACAGCAGCGTCCCCACCAACAGTGGTGGATTGAAATGACCAATTTTATTATTGTGGGTTTGTTGGAGGGATTATTATCAGGCGTGTTTGTGTGTGTGTGTGTATGTGTGAAGTGAGGAAATTTGTCCAAGGTTTCACGCTGACCTGCCTGGATTCGACCACATGTCTCACACTTGTAAGACAAGTGCTCTAACCACTGAGCTACAGGACTTCTAACTGTTTCATGGCTTGGAACCGTACAAACTGTGCGGACAAAATGCTGAAATCGCAAGCTGAGAAAGAAATCAAGCTGATCGGCTGCTACTCTCGCTTTCCCCTAACCTCAGGGCATGGACACAGAGAGAGAGAGAGAGAGACACAGGAAGGCGAAAGACACTTTACAAGAACAAAACATACTTTCTTTTTTTTAACGCGCGAGCAAGATTCTATTGAAGACACGCAGAGAGAGAAAAAAAAATTAAGCTGAACCTGTAGGTGACTTCAGTAAATGTAGATTCCAGTGGTAAACGCTATTGATGTGAGAGATGGATCAAGGTATAATTTAGATGATTGATCTTCTACAATTATTGTACATTAGGGTGACAGAAAAAGAGTACAATCACCCCTGTATTATTTGAATTACATGTTGCAGCAGTCGGTGAAATCCATTTGTGTCTTAACATATTCACTGCTCCCACTCTCTCGCAGAGCCTAATATTCAGCTGATCTGAGCTGTTTAATATAAAATGGGGGCTGACATCATTAGTTATTGTAATTTTTCAGAGAGGAATGAAATCTCCTACCCTGCCCCCCCTCCCCTACCATCACACACATCCCCCCCCCACACACTCCCCCACCCTCCCTCCCCCCCAAAAAAGCAATTTGCTGTCTCTTTTGAGGATGAAAATAAGAAAAGAAAATATCTTAAAATACTTGCAAGCTTTATATATATATATTTTTAAATACCTTTGGGTGTTAAGGCCAAAGAAACACAGCTAAGGTAATCTGTGTTTAATATCCTTATCCTGAAAATTTCTCATTGGATAAATTCCTTGTTAAATGTTCTCACTTTACACTTATTGTGATGTCTTTGCTACGCACACAAGGTGGGTGTAGGAGGTTTGATATATATTGACTTGTTATTAGGCATAAACATAAACTTCAATGCAGTGCCTTACCCAGGTCTTCGAGACCTCTCAAAGCGCTTCATAGAATTTACTGTAAAATGAATTGACTGCATATTTTGTGGGCGAAACACGGAAGACAATTGCACACAGCAATGTCCCACAACCAGCCATGGATTGAAATGACTAATTTACTTTATATTTTTAAGGGATTATAAACCCGTAACAGCAATCTGCCAATCAATTAATAACCAGGTTCCTGCTTACTGCTGGATAAACAGAGGTGTGTGTGCATTCGTGCGTGCGTGCATGTGTGTGTGTGTGGAGTAAGGAAACATGCCAATTTTTTGCCCCTGGCAGGAATCAAACCTAGATCTCTCTAAGCCTGGCATTTGATAGGCAAGCTCTCTAATATTAAATGCAAGGATTATTATTATTATGTGTGTGGAAAGTGTGGGACTGTTTTCTGAAGATTCTCTGTGTTTCGCTTAATACAGCAGGTTTATGTTTGAAAGAAAGCTTTCAGTTTAGCAGTTTATACTTGACCTGATCTGGCAATCAGAGATGGAGTTTGATAGCCTTCTGCTTCATGTGGAGTCTTGTAACGCAGTGGTTAGAGCACTCGCCTTACAAGATGTGTGTTCGAATCCAGGTAGGTCAGGACGAAACCTTGGGTAAGTTTCCTTTCTCCACACGCCCGATTATAATCCCGTAAGGGAAAACAAACCAAAATAAATTGGTCCTTTCAATGTACGACTGACTGTTTGTGGGAGACTGCTGTACGCAGTTGGCTACTGACGCGTTTCACCCACAAATATTCTGTCAATTCACTTTACGGTATATTCTGCGAAGCGCTTTGAGTCTTGTAGAAGACGTGAAAAGCGCTCTATCAAATGCAAGGATTATTATTATTATGTATATGTTGATTTATTGAATGCGTTTGATGAAATGACAAGCGATGATGACAAAAGCTGTCTGGCTCACAAGCCTGACTGTGAGAAGGAAATGAAATCACTGGGGATAAGGTTAGTAACCCAGTGGGTGTCAGCAGCATGTGGCTTATAATCATTACACAATGTCTCTTTTTTTGGTCAGCTGAGTGTCTGGCACATGCGGAAACTCATCCCCATACTTAAGAGCATCCAAACCAAACTGCGAGTTCCACGCATCTCACCTACATATGGGAATAATAATAATAATAATAATCCTTTCATTTGATGTAGCACTTTTCATATATTCTAGACTGTGTCTCAAAGCACTTCACAGAATATACTGTAAAGTGAATTGACTGTATATTTGTGGGTGAAACGCGGCAGCCGATCGCGCACAGCATCGTCCCCGAACACAGTTGTGGATTGAAATTACCAATTATTATTATTGTGTGTTTTTTTGTATGGATTATTATTATTAGGCATTTGTGTGTGTGTGTGTGTGTGGTGTGTGTGTGTGTGTGTATGGAATAAGGAAACTTGCCCAAAGTTTCGCCCTGACCTGCCTGGATTCGAACATAGGTTGTAAGGCGAGTGCTCTAACCATTGAGCTACAGGACCATCTATTGGAATAAAAGGCATACCCTCTCCCTGGTGGACCAGATTTCTCCTGTGGCAAGGCTTGGAGACTCCTATTTAATGCAACATAACAGCGCAGTAGAAATTCCTTTCAGTTTGATCACCCCTAAAGTCCTGTACCTCTTGTAGTGGTTAGAGCCTCGCATTTGACTCCAGCACAGGGCGAAACCTCAGGCAAGTTTCCTTACTTCACACACACATATGCCTCCGTTTACCTAGCAGTAAGTAGGAACCTGGGTGTTAGCCAATTGGAGGATCACTTTCAGTCAGGGGGCAATAATTCCCTCAAAAAGAAATACTGTAATAAGAAATTGTTCACTCAATCAGCAACTGTTTGTGGGGACGCTGCTGTACACAATTGGCTGCCACATTTTGCTGACAAAATATACAGTCAATCTACTTTGCACTACATTCCATGAAACGCTTTGAGACGTCTTGAAGATGTGATAAGTCACTTCTACAATCAAACGCAAGGATTATTATTATTCTTTCATTTAAACCGGAGTTGCTGAGTTTGAATTCCTACTAAAGTTTGTACCTTTTCTGTTTCCCCCACTTGTTCTTATATCTTTGTTTAAATTATTAATCAATATAGATTTTTTGCCATACCGTGAATTGAAAATTAATTTGTTTGTTTTATAACGCCTGTCTTTTATCAGGTTAATTATCTACTGTGAGTTGCAAAGAGTGCTATCAGCTAATCCTTAAGTAAGTTACTTCTGCCTTTCCAAATAGCCCCAGGAATTTTAAAATCATTTTTTTTTGCGAAGTGTCCTTGAATGTACAGTACAAATAATAGTCCTACCGGTTGAAGTGTACTGCTAATAATTAATTTGCTAAGTGCCACACTTCTTTATATGTCGGGCTTAACGTTTGGCTTTTTAAAGAAGAAAAAAACATTACACGGGTACAAATGATAAATGACCCCCCACAAATCAGCAAAGCCTTTCACAGCGCAATCAGCACTCGAGAATTTATCGATCGGTTACGGTGATTAATGTTTTATGGGTCTTTAAGATTCAGCAATAGCCCTTTTTCCTGAGGATTCATATCAGAATCACCCTAAATAGAACCTTTCTCAACAAGGTGCCGGCAATTCTCGTCTGCTGTTGAGTTATTTTATTGTTCCTTTCCACTTATTTTAAATTGGGGGTGGGGGGCAGATACGCTTCCCAAAAAAAAACCTATGCTATCAAAGGCCAACTTGCTATGGTTGTTGAATGATAATTAATAATAAGAATAATAATCCTTGCATTTGTATATAGCGCCTTATCACGTCATTGGGACTTCTCAAAGCGCTTCACAAAATATACTGTAAAGTGAATTGACTGTATCTTTTTGGGCGAAACGTAGCAGCCAATTGCACACAGCAGCGTCCCCGCAAACAGCCGTGGATTGAAATGACCAATTTTATTGTTGTGGTTTATTTTGGAGGGATTATTTTTAGGCATGTGTGTGTGGAGTAAGGAAACTTGCTAGCCACTCTTAAAATGTGCCCAAGGTTTCGCCCTGACCTGCCTGGATTCGAAACACGGATCTCACGTATGTAAAGGCGAGTGCACTGACCACTGAACTACAGGAGCTCCAGGTATTATATAACCACCTTATCACGTTCTTCGAGACGTCTCAAAGCACTTCACGGGAAACGAGAAGAGTCTCTCCATGGCTCTGGTTCCAGTACGTACTGTGGCAGGGATATAACCCGGAATTATTTCCGTCACCAGCAACATTCACATCGCTGCTCATTCCCACCCACCTGCCCTTTGTACTGACAACTCACTCTGCAAGGATGGTGAGTCATGCAGAGGTCTTTACTTTGCAGGTTACAGAGGAGTGTGCTGGTGGCTAGCGTTCGCTATCTCTTCGGTTTTCATAATGAATAAGATGCTTAAGACCCCCCACAGGATAAATTACTACCGCGTCCTAAATCCCAGGTGATTTCCTAGTCACAAGATCTTGTTGAAATCCTGCCAGGTTGAGATTTTTAAGTGCTTTTTATGCAACCGAACATTAAATCAAACCGTGTCTGTCTCTTTCAGCTCTATCTCTCGGAGTTGTAAAATCGTGTAATGCGCTTCATTAAAATCACCACCGCCACCAAAAACATAAGTTTCAAAGGCCCACTTCAGTACTTATCAGTAAGTACCAATAATATTAGCAATAATCCTTGCATTTGATGTAACATTTTTCACATTTTGTCAGCATCTCAAAGCGCTTCACAGAATACACCATCAAGTGAATTGACTTGATGGTGGGCGAAATGCAGCAGCCAATTGCGCACAGCAGCGTCCCCAAAAACAACCGTGGATTGAAATGGCCAATTTTATTATTGTGAAGGTATTTTTTGGATGGATTATTATTAGGCATGTGTATATATGTGTGTGTGGAGTAAGGAAACGTGCCCAAGGTTTCGCTCTGACCTGTCTGAATTCGAACACACTTGGAAGGCGAGCGCTCTAACCACTGAGCTACAGGAACTCCACAACTGTTCCATTTGCACGAATTCACCTTGACTTTGATACAATAGGGTGTAATGGGTGCTAACGTTTGATAAGCAGTGGGGAGGGGTCAGGGCAATATGAAGAAGAGTAGAAAAATTTACTGCATATTTGTCAGCAAAACGCGGCAGCCAAATTGCGAACAGCAGTGTCCCACAAACAGTTAAGGAAGTGGGATTAGGGGAAAAAGAGTTTAAAAAAAGGGTTAAAACAAGGTCTTAGTTAGTTAGTTAGTTAGTTAGTTAGTTAGTTAGTTAGTTAGTTAGTTAGTTAGTTAGTTAGTTAGTTAGTTAGTTAGTTAGTTAGTTAGTTAGTTAGTTAGTTAGTTAGTTAGTTAGTTAGTTAGTTAGTTAGTTAGTTAGTTGGGTCAGTGGGTGGGTGTATGGGTTAGTTAGTCGGTCGGTTGGTCGGTGGGTTGGTCGGGTGGGCGGGCTGGCAGGCAGGCAGGCAGGCAGGCAACATCAGGTGGCTGTTAAAGAAAGTATAATAAACAGGTCAATTTTACAATCAGGAATGGAACATCAAAAGAACTGTCCTCTCCCCCAAGATAACAACAAACTATACCTGTCACATCGCGATGATGTCCCAAAGCGCTTGACAGGAAAAGGTTTACACCTGAGCTGGGGGCTGGAGTTGGGAAACTGAGGTGAAATATAATAATAATAATCCTTATATTTTATACAGCACCTTATCACGTCTTCCAGACATCTCGAAGCGCTTCACAGGATACGTTGCAAAGTGAATTGACTGTATATTTGTGGGGGAATAGGTTTATTCCCCTTTTACATTGAGAGACAATTGAGTCCGCTCTTATATTAAGCAGCAGGTGAATTCTTCCTCATACAAAGATCACACGTGAATTCATCTCTTGTATAAGCATCAGAGGAGCTCACTCTCAAATATACCAACATGAAAACCTGTAGCTCAGTAGTTAGAGCACTCTCCTGACAAGCGTGATTCCTGTGTTTCGAATCCAGGCAGGTCAGGGTGAAACCTGGGGCAAGTTTCCTTACTCCACACACACACACACACACACACACACATGCCTGATAATAATCATTATGATCCCCCAAAAAAACACAATAATAAAAATTGGTCATTTTCAATCCACGACTGTGTGGGGGACGCTGCTGTATGCAATTGGCTGCCGCGTTTCGCCCACAAATATATATAGTCAATTCACTTTACAGTGTCAACAACAGTATATTCTGTGAAGCACTTTGAGACATCGATAAGATGTGAAAAGCGCTATATCAAATGCAAGGATTATTATTATCATTATCCGAGTCAGGGCAAAGTGCTTTGAAACCTTTGCCTGAGGGAAGGTGCTTTGATTATAGTTCCTCTCCGTCACTGTCCATTTGAATCCTGTTGAAAGAGTTGAGAGCGGAGGATGAGTATAGCATCCTATACACTCTCTGCTTCTTAACCCATCCTGAAGAACAATTCACAGGTAGATGGGACAGGTGGCCTCCAGCTTGTGAGAGGTGACAGGTGGCTGGAAAGGCCTTCAATGTGATCTATGGACAATTAAGCAAAGGAGTGTTTGTTTTGGCTTCAGTTTGTTTCATGTACAGGGTGACTGTATCACTCACTCCATCGCTGGTCTCAGGGTTACGTTGCAACTATTCCTCTCCGATTTCAATAATAATAATAATCATCTTTGCATTTATCACAGCACCAATCACGTCATCGAAACATCTCAAAGCGCTTCGCAGAGTATACTGTGAAATGAATTGACTGCATATTTGTGGCCGAAACGCGGCAGCCAACTGCGCACGGCAGCGTCCCCAAAAACAGTCGTGGGTTGAAGTGACTAAGTTATTATAACTATAATAATAATAATAATCCTTGCATTTGATATAGCACTTTTCATGTCTGGGAGATGTTTCAAAGCGCTTCACAGAATATATTGTAAAATGAATTGACTGTATATATTTGTGGGCAAAATGTGAGCACAGCAAACAGTCGTGGATTGAAATTACCAATTTTTATTATTGTGTTTTTTCTTTGGACAGATTATTATTAGGTGTGTTTGTGTGTATGTGTGTGTGTGTGTGTGTGTCGAGTAAGGAAACTTGCCCAAGGTTTTGCGCTGACCTGCCTCGATTCGCTTTTAGGAATTTTGGGGGTCCTCGAACAAAAATCAAAACAATGTCTGTAGGAATATCTTGAGTGAATTCAGGGGTCGAAGGGGGAAAGGGCAGGGGTGGGCTGGCGGTGGTGAGGGTTGGGAGGAAATGAGCGATTGTGTTTTCTTCATTAAATGGACTTCCTTGAATTCACTCATTGGAGCTTAAAGATGGATTTTCTGCTTACCTCGTTTGTGCATTTGCCTTAAGACAAATCCAACTGGCAGTCACAACACCTGGCCTTTGTCTTGCAACTCACTTAATTTAAGGGGGAGAAACATGTTTGCAAACAGCTTAATCTGTTTAGTACAAACTACCCTCTTCTGTTCCTCCCACCCCATCACTCCCACCTCACCCCACACACTCACATTCACACTCTCACATTCTTTCGCTCGTCCCAAAACCCAACAAGCCACCCAATGGAAGCTCAAAAACAAACCCAAGCTGGACTTTTGTGGAACTTGATCTCAATGTATACTTTGTTTGTGCAAACACCCAGCACTCAGGGATAATAATAATCCTTATAATAATCCTTGCATTTGATACAGTGCTTTTCACATCTTCTAGATCCTAATGTCCTGTCTTCTTTTCGTATATTTGTTGGATTAAATAATAAAGACTTACTCCACACACCTAATAATAACAATCCGTCCGAAAAAAACACGCAATAGTAAAAGTTGGTCATTTCAATCCACGACTGTTTGTGGGGACGCTACTATGCGCAACTGGCTGCTGAGTTTCGCCCACAAATATACAGCCAATTCACTTTACAGTTTATTCTGTGAAACATTTTGAGACACAGTTTAGAAAACGTGAAAAGCGCTATATCAAATGCAAGGATTATTATTATTTTAAAAAATAGACTTAATAAACCTTAAGTTTCTCTGAGCGATAATAACGAAGTGGTTCTGTTTTTTTTGTCATTTTGTACCCAACAATTCTTGGTGACGATGAAACTATACTCTACCCTAACCTTTGAAGAGCTCTCCAATTTCCACTATGTTGCCTCCACTCTAAATGCTACCACTTAAACCTTCAAGCCCAGTGTGGGATGTCGCTTAGATCATATGAAACTGTTTTTTATACTCGAGTAATAACAATACGATGATAATCCTTACGTTTTGATTTCACCACGTGAGGATGCCTCAAAGCGCTTCACTGGAATTACTGCAGGGCGTACTAACTGTGCGTGTGTCACTGTGTAGTGTGACAGACGCGTCAGCCAATTTGTACCAGCAACCTGACGTGAAGTGAGTGACCAATTTTTCTGGGGGATTGTGATCCAGAACCCTGGGAAAAACTCACTTTACTTTTCAAGCAATATTATGGGATCTTTAAAATCTACCTGAACAGGTATTAATAATAATAATAATCTTTGCATTTGATATAGTGCTTCTCGCATGTTCTAGATGCCTCAAAGTGCTTCACAGAATATACTGTAAAGTGAATTGACTGTATATTTTTGGGCGAAACGCGGCAGCCAATTGCGCACGGCAACATTCCCCCAAACAATTGTGGATTAAAATGACCAATTTATTTTTGTGTGTGTGTGTGTTGTTTTTGGAGGGATTATTATTAGGTGGGTGTGTATGTGTGTGTGTGTGGAGTAAGAAAACTTGCCTAAGGTTTCGCCCTGACCTGCCTGTATTCGAACAGAGGTCTCACGCTTGTAAGAACGTATTATTATTATTATCAAATCGCAAGCACATACTCTATTTCATACACTATTGTATGAAAGCAATGAGATTGAATTAGATGCTCATCCACAAACTAGACGTCTTCATGCACTATTGCAACAGTACTTGGCACACACTGACCCGAACATCTCCTCTGTTATTTTGACAACACTTCATTCCTCAAGCCTTGGTGAAAATGTGCGATGATTTTCTGAAACAGCAAGAAGAAACCCCTTATCTTTCAGACGGACGTACCCTTTGAAGTTGCCGCAGATATCCGTGGAATGCACACACGCTCATTAAGGAACGTTTAGAGTATCACTTAACCTCTTTCCAAAAAAAGCCTTCCAATCTGTCGTTTAATGTCGATAACTGACATGCATCCATCCACCTAACTGGGACAGAAACAGCCGAACGGAGAAATGATCCCATTAAAAAAATCGTGAAACACTAGATAATAATATAGCACTTTGCACGTCTATAAAGCGCTATATCAAATGCAAGTTTTTAAAATTTTATATATATATTATTTGAAAGGTATATTTAAGCATTCTGAGATGCTGCCCAGAGTTTCTTTACTCCACACACACTCGCCTAATAATAATCCGTCCAAACAAAAAATATAATTGATCATTATTATTTTTCAGCTCTTTCTCAATATCTCCAAATGTCTTTACTGACCAGGTGTTTATCCGGTTCCGTTTTGAATTATTCCATTGATCCAAATCCAACCTCGACAGCCAGGATTGGCAATGAACTACAAAACAACAACAACAACAACAACAACAACAACAAAATTACATTTATAGAGCACTTTTCATGTTGGGAGCACGTCCCAAGGCGCTGAACAGTTAAGTCGGGACCCGAGCAAGGGTGGGGGGAAGGGTCAGTTAGGGCAGAGGGAATGGAGAGGAGGAGAGAGGGGAGAGTTAGGAGGGAAGCAGAAGGCAAGGTCGAAGATGAAGGTCTTGAGACCGTCCTTGAAGGAGGAAAGGGTGGAAACGAAGCGAAGGGATTGCGGGATGGAGTTCCTAGAGAAACTCAACCACATTCCTGGAAATGTTATAAAATTAACATGAAACATGAAACATTAAGATCCATATAATGATTTATTAAACCCCCCCCACAACTCTCCCCTCCCCCACCGCCACCACCCCACCCCCACCGATCACAAAAAAAGTCCTTTGACGTCAATTTAGTATTCATATTAAAACCATGTCATTAAAGTATTCATTTCATAAACCTGAACAATACAGTCAGTGGCATTTGAGGGTGTGTAGACCACTTTTTTGTTTTGGGGGGGTTGAAAAAAAACACAGGATCTTAAAATTCTTTGCCTGGGTCACTGAAAGTAATTATTTTTTTTGTTTGTAGTGTCAAACAAGGCATGCTATTTGTCACGTTGTGGTTTGTGTATCTTTTTGAAGGAACTTCAACTTTGATCTGATTTAGATGCACTCTGTAAGGCAGATGGCAGAAGTAACAAACCACTGGCGTACATTGTCAGTCAGTCAAAGAATCGTCCGAGTCAACAACAGCCCCTAGGAAGCCCTAGCGCATTTATGAGGCTTGTATGTTCTTGTGAGAAAATACAGCAGCCCCCCACCCGCCCCACACTTTTTGCCTTTCCTGCTCTGACAAAGGTGTGGAGCAATTTGTTAGTTAAGGATTTAATTCACTAAAATCAAAGGGTCGCTTTTAGAGAGGGCAAGTCTGTGGAACATAGCTTGCATTTTTAAGCAAACAATCTGATCGAAAAGACAGGGCTAGGAATGGCTCAGCATTTCATAAAAGCTGCTTTCTTGAAACTGTCATTGAAATGGATTTGAGTTTGTGCCTTTTATTTCCCATGGGGTCACTGTTTGTCTTATTTATAAATGCCGTTTTAAAGAGCTTTTTATTTAACTTTCATCTCGGCTTAGCGACTACCTGATTCATGGTATTTTTTTTCTCTCTCTAGAAACTGACCCAGGCCGTGTGTGAGGACAAACTCGGGGGGAGAGAAAGAAAGAAAGAGAGAGAGAGAGAGAGAGAGAGAGAGAGGGAGACGATTGCGTAAGAAAGTCTTCTGATAGTCTTTGCTTTTACAGACTCCCTTCAATCGCTGAGCAAACAGGCAGTAACAACAACAAGTTGGGGAATCACTCAGAAAATCACGATCGGTTGTTTTTGGGTGAATTCACGGTCTGAAAGGGAGCTCGTGTTATTTTCCCACTTTCAACAATTAATTCTGCTGTTGTGTTTTTTTAAGGCTCTCCTTTTTCTTTCTCTCTTTCTCTCTCTGGATGTCTGGGAGATGTCTCAACGCTTACCTTCAGTCATCACCTTACCTCCACTTCACTCTATTAATAATAATGATCTTTGCATTTGATATAGCGCTTTTTCACATCTTCTAGATGTCTCAAAGCGCTTCACAGTATATATTGTCAAGTGAATTGACAGTATATATTTGTGAGCGAAACGCAGCAGTCAATTGCGCACAGCAGCGTCCCCGCAAACAGTCGTGGATTGAAATGATCAATTTATTATAGTTTTTTTTGTACGGATTATTGTCAGGCGTGTGGAGTAAAGAAACTTGCCCAAGGTTGCCCTGCCGGGAATCGAACCCAAGTTCTATCACTTGTAAGGCAAGTGCTCTAACCACTGAGCTGCAGTGACTAATCATTCCACTTTGGGATATATCCCATCAAAAGCCTCCAGACATCCTCCCAAACATGTAAGGCGTTATATCAAATGGAAAGATGACAATGATTATTATTACTAATATTATTAAATAGCAGGTACTTAAAAATAGCTGGAGTGTAAAGCTCCTTGTGAAGATTTCATTGCGATCGATATCAAATACAAATGGTTTTATTTTGGCATTGGATTCTCTTTCATTCATTCTTTCATTGTTACGCCTCAGTTTCCAAGCATCTCATTGCTCCAAGTGAGTTGATGTAGTTCTTGTCATCATTCCAGGAGTTATTTCCCCCCCGCCCCCCTACCAGAACAATTGGGTTTGCTTTGAATAGGTTTGGCTTCACATCTTTACTTGTGTCAATCAGCTCAGTAGGAAGCCACATCAGTGCGTCTGTGGTTTACAGCTGTCGATGTTTCCAACATCTAAGGGTTTGAAGACGAGACGTGATGTGTTCAGAGACAGGAACTAAATTCTACCATGATCTTGTCACCTTGAGTGATTTATAGTGTGTACTGCCAGAAGAACACCCTTCATATCAGATGATCTATCTCAATATTAAAATACCTCAGCCTCACGACGTCACTTGACACTGAAGATGAAGTTGATTGAGAGACCTTGAATCTTCATTGCAACAGGAGGCTTCATTTTACAGTGGAGCTCCTGTAGCTCAGTGGTTAGAGCACTCGCCTTACATGCGTGAGACCTGTGTATCGAATCCAGGCAAGTCAGGGCGAAATCTTGGGCAAGTTTCCTTACTCCACACACACACCTAATAATAATCCGTCCGAAAAAAAACTTAGAATAAATTGGTCACTCAATCTATGACTGCTTATGGGACACTGCTGTGTGCAATTGGCTGCCGTGTTTTGCCCACAAATATATAGTCAATTCACTTTACAATATATTCTGTGAAGCGCGTTGAGACGTCTAGAAGATGTGAAAAGCACTAATATCAAATGCAAGGATTATTATAATGATTATTATTATTGTAATAACATTCTTGGAGTGCCTCACAATGTTGGGGTTGTGTATGAGGCTGAGAGGAGGAGAGAGAGGTGACTTTAAGATTGGCAAGTTATCAGCTTCAATATTATCAACCCGGCGAACACAAGCACACAAGTTGCAAAGGAATTAGATAGGTAGGTACTTAAAAAGGAAAAAAAATGGCATGGGTAATGGGGGAAATGGGATGATTGGATACCTCTTACAAAGAGCCAGCACAAACACGATGCCGAATGGCCTCCTCTTTCGTGTCCCGTAAAATTCTATGAATCTAAAGTGTAACCTTTGCCGAGGACATGACAGAATCTCCACACACACTAACAATTCCTAGCTCTACAACAACAACTTGCATTTATATAGCGCCCCTCCCTTTTGTAGTGTCCCAGAATGCTACCGTTAAATATCCATGCAATGTAGGAACTTCATATCCAATTCATATAATTACTTTTTCTTTCTTACAGTTTTTCTCCGGCGCACACTGAGGTCCCCAAGTTTCGGCTCTTGCCAAACCTTGCCTGATTCTTTCTGGAGTTGGGTTTTGAGGAATGCATCCCTCCAACAAGAGAGAGAGAGAGAGAGAGAGAGAGCAGATTCCATTCCATAATCTATCTCTGCGATTTCCATGTGTAGGTGGGATGCTTGGAAATCTTACCTCCTCAGTATACTCTTAAGCAACGGTGATGGGTTTCTGCATGTGTCAGACCCCTGGCTAACCAAAAAAACGAAACAAATGAAGGGATATATAGCTCAGTGGTTAGAGCACTTGCCTTACAAGCATGAGACCTGTGTTCGAAACCAGGCAGATCAGGACGAAACCGTGGGCAAGTTTCCTTACTCCACACTCCTAATAATAATCCCTCCCCAAAAAAACCTTAATAATAAAACAATAATAAAAATCGCTCATTTTCAATCGACGGCTGTTTGTGGGGATCCTGCTATGCTCATTTGGCTGCTGCGTTTCACCTACAATTATACAGTCAATTCACTTTACAGTATATTCTGTGAAGCGCTTTGAGACATCGATAAGATGTGAAAAAGCGCCATATCAATTGCAAGGATAATTATGATTATTATTATTATCTAGCCAGCTAATCTAATCCCTCCCACACATCAGGGTATGTAATAGCCCTTGTAATAGGCTCTAAAATGACTGAAATAAAGGTGAGGTGATATCCTCATATTTAGGACGGTTGCTTCCTCTTTGAAGCTTGTCCACTTTGTTCGAGTGCCAACCGTTCTTTCTTCTTTCAACTTTGTTTTTTGAACAAGTCGCCTTGCAAGTAGATCCTCTGGTTTTGTTTCATATTCTTCATTTTCCTGCCGTTCGCTGGTTGAACACGCAGGTTGCCCTGGCGATCTTCCCCTCAGGATGTTCCCGCTTGTGCAGACAGATGTGGATGTTTGACAGCTGCTGTCATGTTCTACTGTTTAGGAGGGATCTGAGGCTTTATTGCGAGGCCAGGTGTACAGAAACCTTCATGCTTTGTAATTTCCTTCCCAATTAGCGCCCATCCGTTTCTCTCCCAGCCAAGACATGGTCAGTGTTAATGCACCCGACCTCCTGCCCTCCGCCCCCTCAATTAAAAAAAATTATTTAGGGGCTAGAGCCCTGGGACGTCCTCCTGACACGAAAAAGGCACTCTATAAATGTAATTTTTGTTTGTTTGTTTGTTGTTGTTGTTGTTTAGCGCCTTGGGACGTCCTCCCGACGTGAAAGGCGCTATATAAATGTAAGTTGTTGTTGTCTGTCTGATCCGTGCGTAAACTGGTCACCGTGGCTTAAGAGTCTACCAAACCCGAGCTGAGAAATCCACGCATCCCACCGACGCATGGGTTTAATGGAGTCCCGTCACCCGGTGCACTGGCCTCGCAAGCAAGAGGACTCGGGTTCAATTCCCGTCGGGGGGAAATCTCAGGCAGGGTTCATTATTCCATATGCTTGATAATAAACCCTCAATAGTAAGCAGCGGAGCCTGTCCAGGATTGGGGTGATGGGGTAACAGAGGCCATGTTACTGCATTGATTTGGATGGTTAGGGGATAGGTGAATTGCTCATTGCCCCCCTGAGAGGGGGTGGGTGAATTGCTCATTGCCCCCCAGTGAGGGGATGGGTAAATCGTTCATTGCCCCTGAGAGGGGGGTGAGTGAATTGGGTGGGGCAGGGGGTCAATGAATTGCTCATTGTCCCCCCCCTCCTCGGTGGCTATCACGGCCTGGGCGGAAGGCGGCAGTTGCCATGGTGACGGCGCTGTTGTCAGGCCGGCCTGAGGTAAACGCTGTCGATGTCGGAGCTGAAGTTGGCGCTCTCTCCTCTCCCGGGGGGCGGATTGTACAAGAGGTTTGTGAGCGGAAAAGTCGGAGGTGGTGGGGGGTGGGGGGTCTCTTAGCTTCACTCCCACAGACAACACCCCCATAACAACAACAACAACATAATAATAATAATAATCATTGCTATTAACACGGGGATCCTGATGGTGTCTTCGAGACGTCCCTGAGCGCTTCACAGACTATTATTACTCCCCCCCCCCCACCCCCTGGAAAACGTGTGTGGGTGTGTGATATGTGTGTACATATGGATGTAGAGTAAGGACATTTCTCGCCCTGTCCCTGTCCCTGTCCAGCCCGGGAATTGAACCCGGGTCCTGCGGCTCGGCGAGCGCTGTAACCGCCCGAGCTGCAGGGTCAGACACGTGGAGAGCCACGATGACAACAACAACAACAAAATGACCCTTGTATATCGTCAGTCAGGAGGACGTTCCCAAGGCGCTGAGTACAACGTCTGAGGTTGTCAACCTGGGCTCCCTCGCCGACGTTACTCACTCACTCACTCAGACTCGCACACTCACTCACTCACTCACTCAGACTCGCACACTCACTCACTCACTCACTCAGACTCGCACACTCACTCACTCACTCACTCAGACTCGCACACTCACTCACTCAGACTCGCACACTCACTCACTCAGACTCGCACACTCACTCACTCAGACTCGCACACTCACTCAGACTCGCACACTCACTCACTCAGACTCGCACACTCACTCAGACTCGCACACTCACTCAAACACTCGTTTTTTTGGGAGAGGATTACATAGTCTAAGATGACACCCCATTGAAGTGTTGTCAACAACAAAATGACACTTGTCTAGAGCCTTTCACGTCTGGAGGACGTCCCAAGTCGCTTGTCACATAATACCTTCTTTCTGGGGAGTCTTTAAACCAACCTCTATCCCATGACTTCTTTTTTTTTAAATACCGGGGGTAAAGGGGGAAGGGTGATGGTTCTTATTGATCACTTATTAATGTTGCGGGGGTGGGGGAAAGACTGAACTGTTGAACGGGTTAAGGCACGAATGTGGGGTTTAAAGGACGTATACAAATATAATATTGTTGTTGTGATTGTTGAGAGTCAAATGAATAGTCTGTTTATGAATAGTGATGCTGTCAGCGCCTGAGGTGCTTAGAGGGCCGCCGGAGAAACCTGGCTCTCATCCAGTACTTAAATCTTAGATCTAGGTTTATTCTGTTTTCTTAGCATTTCTGAGCATCCAAAATTTGGTAAGTTCCTATATATAGCCCTTTGAAGACATGTGCAATTATAGTATGAATTAAAAAAAAATCCCTGGAATACATTAGGTATGTTTAGTCAATAATATCTATCCTAATGTTTTTGTTTCTTCTACTTCAGATTAACTATCAGTCACAAGTTCCTTGAAAATTGATTATTAAGATCATAATTTCTCCTTTAATGGATTTGAAAGGTTCAAAGGCACAAAGTCCACCATCTCTACCAGGTACCAGCAATAAAACAGTCAAGAATAAGGTTTGTGAACCTTTAATGTTGATAAGAATTCTAATAGTCTCACACCAAATGCTACTGAAACACTTATCCATGCTTTTGTTATCTCCTACCTGTACTTCTCTAATGTACACCTTGCCAGTCCCCCCAGTTTAGCCATCCACAAAATCCAGCTAATGTAAAACTGCCAAACTCCAAACTCCACCATTGGTGGCAAAAGCTTTCAGTGACCGCGTTATTAATTTCTGGAACTCTATACTTTTGTTCCTCCACTACACCCCATGTCCTTAGCTATCTTTAAATCACACCATCTTTTCGACCACACCTATGGTCACTTCCACCAACCCCATCTCATGCACTGCGTCCTACTTTGCCACTGCTCCAGGACATTATCACAAAGATCACTGTATAAGTACAAGTTTTTGTTGTTATTGAAGAGGTCAATTCATGTATGAAGCTTATCTGGTAGATGCAGTTAGCTTAGATTTAAAGAGAACATTTAGTAAATTGTGCCCAAGAGATTTTTAAACCATAAATTAAAGGAATTAATAATAAATGAACGATAATGAATGGTGGCTACACTCTTATCCCTGGAGCAGAAGGTTGTAGGTTTAAGTCCCGTGCTGGTGGAGTCTATATTGTCAGAAGGGTTTGTTCTATGGATAAAATATAAATATCATGTCTGCCTGTTCAAGTGGACTTGAAATATCCCATGGCATAATTCGAAAAAGAAAGGGAATTTTCTCCAAGTCTCTTGGCGAACAGTTACCCTCCAGATAAAATTGGTCATTCATTTCATGGCTGTTTGTGGCAAATTGTTGCATGCCAATAAGTAAGCTGCTAATAAATACAGTAATTACATTTAATAGAAACTTTATGAAGCACATTAGGACATTCTCAATGTTATAGGTGCTTTACCAAACACAAGAATTTTTATTGTTAACTAATTTGGTTGAAAAGTGGCATAGTGAATTTGTTTAGTGAGTAGCTGAGTTATACAGAATGGGAAGATGCCAGGGTCAAATCTCCTGCCAGTGGTTGTTAGTCCGCTGATTGCTAAACTGCAACAATTATCTTGAGCACCCAAGATTAGCGAGGGGGAAATTAGCTTGGATTCCTGCTTCTGATTCATTTGCAGCATTGTTCTTGCTTCAGATATCCATGTTGATATTTCGCTGCCACTTCGCAAAGAGCCTGCGGAAACTTACAGTCAAACTTGCTCACAAATGGGGAAATGCCGGACATTGCTTTGTGCTTGTGGCATTCTACCCCATAGAAGGTAGAAGGAGTCAAATCGTCTTCAAAAGAGATAGGAAAAAGTGGAGCTTCCTACATTTTTGTTATAAAATCTCCTTGACACTCATTGAAAGAAATGTGTGGAGATAATGGAGTCCTTTAGCTTGGTGGTTAGAGCACTTGTCTCGCAAGCAAGAGGACCTGAGTTTGATTCCTGGCAGAGCGAAACATTGGGCAAATTTCCATACTTAATACGCCTGTGTTTAGTGCCTTGGGATGTCCTACTGACTTAAAAATGTAATTTTGTCATTGTTGTTTGTTGTTGCAGTAAGTAGTAACCTGCTTGTTAGTCAGTTGGCGGATCACATTTCTGGAGTTAATAATTCCTTCAAAATAAATAATAATAATTTGGTCACTCAATCCACAACTGTTTGTGGGACACTGCTGCACACAATTGGCTGTCGCTTTTTCCCCACAAAATATATAGTCAATTCACTTTACAGGGAACTCTGTGAAGCACTTTGAGGTATCTTACAGATATATAATATCAAATGCAAGGACTCAAGTGCTATATCAAATGCAAGGACTATTATAATCAAAAACACAGGCATACTTATTTGAAAATAATAGAACCAGCTATTTTGTTTATTTATGGTTGACTGATCATGTCCATCTTGGCTGAATTGTAAGACTGACTTCACCTCGCAGCTCCCAGATCGGAAGTTGATTGAGGAAGAAAAACTTTCTCTTAATCAGCTCTCCTGTCCATCAGTCAAACTCAGCTCTCTTGTGTTCAGCTGGAACAGGCACTATCCTTTTATTGAACACCTTTGAAATGCACTTGGAGAGAGAATCGTGAAGCTTCAAGAGTAGGCCAAAATAAGTGGATAAAAATTTGTTGAACATGGCATATACTTATTTGAAGACTGCTGTGCGCAATTGGCTGCCACGTTTCGCCCACAAATATACAGTCAACTCACTTTACAGTTCTGTGAAGGGCTTTGAGATGTGTAGAACATATGAAAAGTGCTATATCAAATGCTATTATTAGTATTCTCAAGTAAAAATTAATTACTGTTTCTTGCATTCCCGGTGCCATTATTCCCTCTAGCATATTTCCGCAAAGACAGACATTACCGTGCTCGTTGCTGTAGCTTTGCAAGATCACATCATAAGGAATCTGAAGCTTCAAAACCTTTCATTGTCTAACACCTTCCACAAGAAACCACTGGCTAAACAGTACGGTGGCAGGCCCACAGACCACAGGTTAGCCAGCTCTGTAGTGGATACCGGGCTGAAAAGTATAAAGCTAAAAAAGCAGACTGAGGAAGATGAGGGGAAAGAGTATGTTCTGGACCCCAAGCCCCCACAGCTTTCACTAGGTAAGGATTATATTTTCTTTCTCCTGTTTGCCAAATCCTGCATTTTAAGCTTTTTAGATGTCCATGAGTGGGACAGGCACCATCAAGTGAAGGTAACAGCATTATCTGATGAAGAAATAAAATGTGGCGAGCTGACACTTTTAACCCAGGCTAAAAATATGACGTGCAGTCCATTTGGCTTACCAAAGTGCCACCACCATCACCTGTGACCATATACTGGCCACGTGAGGAAAGCTGGCTTCAAAAAGGAAGGGTGTACAGGTTGAAAACTAGGGCGAGGTAATAGTTGTGTTCATCTGACGATTCGGAATGTGAAATTGTATCCCCCTCGCAGCTAATCCGTGTACTGTACGTTATTGCCAAATACTGAGAGTTGGCACCGAGCCTACTTCGGGTTGTGACATGGGGAAATCCTCGGAGGAATACCAAGAAGCGAAACGCCTTTTTAAAAAAAAAATACCGATTTGTAACTGTTGATGGGAGAAAATAAATGAGAAAATAAACAAGGGAGAAAATAAGTATGTGCGATTAATATTTGCACAAATATACACTTTGAAATATATTTACTGTATTGGTTTTTATGTTCACAGCACAGAAATTGGGTCTAATCGATGCGCCTAATTCACCTTTGACAACCAGTGAGTGGCAGCAGATAAAGAAGAGATCCATACAGCAAGGCGAGTCCTCTCAGCCTTGTGTTATATGCAAAGAGGAGTTTGGGATTCAGCAACAGGTGAGGAGGAATAAAGCAATAAAACGGTTCACATGTGCTACTGTCTCAGCTGTAGCTCCATGACCCTATTGGCCATTTTCGCACTGGTTTTTGCATCGTCATTTTTTTTCAGTCACCAGAGAAACTATAATTTGAGGCGTGAGGGATGTATTATTATTGTCTTGTTGACGGTGCTGTCCTAACCTAAAGTTGAGAGATTGACCTGGGATCCCATACTGCTATTTAGATAGATGTTAGATGTACCACTATTTGAAGAGTGAGTGAAAGGAGTTTCTTACGCTGTTTTGGCCGACAGTCACTCAGATTAAATTGGTCATTCACTACGTGGCTGTTGTGGGACTTGTGTGCGTGGGTTGATTTTTGCATTTGTCAACAAAATACTTGAGTCACTACGTTTTGCAACAAATTCTGTCTTTGATATGAAACCTGTATCAAACGAAAAGATTACAGATAAGCCTCTATTTGGGATCCTTCTATTTAGGACGTTTTGATTGAAGGAACATAATTTTTTAACACCTTTTGATCAATATAGGATACTTGGATTCGTTTTAATGAACAAAAATGTTTTGGTGCATGCGCAGTACATATTTTCAATATCGCAGTCGCATTTCACGTGTCCTTTTTGTCCATACGCACAGTCCATAGAGTATTCGCTGGTAAATCCAAGCGTTTGAACTGGCCAATAGCATGTTGCTACGGAGCTCCTGTGGCCTAGTGGTTAGAGCACTTGTCTTGCAAGCTGGGGACACCAAGCTGGGAAGACCCATAATAATAAAATTGGTCATTTCAGTCCACGACTGTTTGTGGGGACACTGCTGTGCGCAATTGACTGCTGCGATTTGCCCACAAATATACAGTCAATTCATTTTACAGTATATTCTGTGAAGTGCTTTGGAACGTCGATAAGATGTGAAAAGCGCTATATCAAATGCAAGGATTATTATTAAGTCATTGTTTAAAAGCCAGCTGATTTTGAAACGACACCATGCCATGTCAGTATTACAGTAATTTCCAAACATTCCCAAGCAACTTCGAGCGATTTACAGCCTCTACCGTTTATACCATGTCGGGAAAGAGAGCAATAAGTGAAATAAGCAGTGGTAATACCACTAGCGGCAAGAGACCCCGCAAAGTCATCACTAAATACTAAATTAGAAGTGTTAAAGCACATCAAGTCTGGCAAAAAAGGTACGGACATCGGGAGGGCTTTAGGGCTAACTAGATCGACGGTGGCTACTATAAAACAGAAAAAAGACAATATACTGGCAAGTTCAAGATGGGTTACAGCTACAGGTGCAACCGGAATATCAAAACATGGGAGTAATGTGATGGAAAACATGGAAAGAATGCTGAGTGTCTGGATTGAGGATCAGAACCAGCGTAATATACCACTCAACACTCTGGTTATCCAAGAGAAGGCAAAATCATTGTTCAGGGAGTTAAATGATCAGCAAGGAGAAGGCTCAACGGCACTATCCTTCACCCTAGCAGAGGGTGGTTTCAAAGGTTTAAAAGATGCTATGGGATCCACAACATCACGATGAGTGGGGAAGCTGCAAGTGCCACAGCCACTGTCACATTGCCAGTATTAAAGTTTGCCAGTAGTGTACTGTATTAAAGTTTACCAGTATTAAAGTACAATACTGTGCAGTTACCCCAAGAACCCCTTCTTGCCTATGTGTGTTTTGTGTGTTATGTTGTGTGGTTTTGTGTGTTATTGAGTGGGTTTAAAGTCCGAAAATTCTGTGAAAAGAATGCATCTCTGGTTATATAATGGGACCGCATGGGAAATCGTTTTGATTTAGGACGTTTCGATCTGGATACAGTTTTTCAGGAACGCAACCCCATCCAAAATAGAGGTTTACCTGTATTATAAAGTAACTGCAACTAGAAGTTAGTTTGTAACAGTTTTCTTATTCTGTTCCACACACCAGGTATTGCTGTCTTGCTCTCATGTTTTCCACAGGGTAAGTATTTAAAAAATTCCCGATAACTATTATTTTAAAAAAAATAGAATTAAACCTGAAAAGATTGGGCGGTAAATATATAGATTTTTTTTCTCTAACAGAATGAAGCCAATATATATTTTAGAAACAAATCTGAAATACCTGTGGGGGGCGCTTTGTAATATATGTAATAAAAGAGCTACTAGTCTAATGTGTATTTACCTTTAACTTGTTACTGATCCTATTGATTTGTACCTTTGTTCCAAAGGTTTGCCTGCAAGCTTTTGAGAGATTCTCTGGAAGAAAGACTTGTCCTATGTGCAGAAAGCAACAGTATGAGACCAGGATAATTCATGATGGCGCTCATCTTTACAAGAACAAATGTGCTCTAAGGTACTTCATATGAAAACACAGCAGCATTTCCTTTCTGCTTTATTGCTAAACATTGTAGTTCCATCAGCTATGAGACAATTGGCAGATCAATTGTCTAAGAGTAATAATTCCTTTCAAAATAAAGTGTTTGTTATTGCGCCTAAATAAAAATAATTTGGTTACTCGATCCATGACTTTGCGGGCTAGATGCAATATCCAATGCAAGTATTATTAGTATTATCAGGATAGAGAATGCAATTAACATTGTAAAGCCAATTAATATAATTTTATTAGTAAATGTATTAAGCAGCTTGAGTTCATGCATTTAATATTTCTTCACTTCTGAGCATTTTTGCTGAATGGACCTTTTTGCTGTAGTTGCTAAGCTAGTAAAAATATATAACTGAATACGCTACTTTTGCATTGCATTTACTTGGTGAATTGTTGACAGCAACACAAATTGGGTCCAATACCTTCAATATGTGACCAATGGGCCATTGGTGTGCCCAGAATTTGCTGCCACATTTGCCTACAAGGAATACAGTCACTACACTTGACAATAATTTCTGTGAAGTGCTTTGAGATGCCCTCTTGACTTGAAAGATGCTATTTCTAATACAAAATTGATTATTATTTGAACAAGATATGAAACTTATGATCCCGTTTGACCGCTAGGATGCGCAAGTGAAATATTTACATGGTGTCTTACTTAGTACTTGAGCATTTGCTTTAAGTGGATTTAATAAACTTAGATTTTTATCTTAGAATTCAGGCTAGTTGGCGTGGCTATATTGTTCGTAAATGGTATAGACAGCTGAGACGCTCTATACCTCCAAAGAATAAGAAACTACGAAGGAGATTCTTTGAAAATAAGGTAAAAAAAAACAATGAATTTACTTAGAATTTAAAGTTGTGAATAACTTGTGAGCCGCAGCTCCCTAAAACCACAGACTTAGACGCCATCATTCGGCTCCTTAGCATTGAGTTCAACTGCAGGTAAGGTTGTGTTGGTAAAAAAGAGCATTAAATATTAAGATATTGGGCAGCTTTAATCTGAAGTGCATGGTACATGAATTCATACTGGTTACTTATTCAACAGTTTGGTGAAAGTATGATCCTAAGCTGGTATCATGGAACGTGATGCTTCGGTGAAAGTGAAATTTGGGAACAGCTTAGTAATGGGAGGCTTTAAAACCTCTTTAAAACCTGAACAAAGTACTATACTAAGTTTCTCTAATTGTGTAAAATTTTCATTAATTTCTCCTTACTTCCTTTGCTGGAAGCATGTGGATCCTTTTTCTTTTCTCTACATCTTCCTGTTCATGTGGACATCAGTATCAATTGACCCCTATCCCACAGTCCCTCCGCCTTGCCTCCTCCCTTGCCTCCTTCAAGACCAGTCTCAACACCTTTCTCTTTGACCATGCCTGGTTTGTGAAAGAATCAAGTTTGATGGCCTAATAACTTTTCCCTCCCTTTTTCTATGCCCTTTTGTCAATATGCAATCACTTTGTCTCATCTAGATGCTGTAATTTACTTAGCGTTCCCCAAACTGCAGTGGTGAGTTGTTCGAGTTTTACATGGAGGGGAAAAGAGTTACTATATATACCTCATAAAATTCTAAAGTCTTGGTTTAAGAATGCTTGGCACAAAGAGTGACTTATACAAAGAAATGTTCTCAAAATCGCTTTTAACAAGAAAACACATTCCAAACCCAATACTTTGGACCGATTTGTTTAATTTTAGTCATAAAATGGTCAAATTATCCCGGGGTTTTGTGGTTTTAGAAAAGTACCATTCAAACCTGTAAATCCAGGTGAAATCAGATAGTTTATTGAATTTTACAAGGTTTGCCTGTGTCACAATAGTTCTTATTAATCCATTTCGGTTTCTTAATAATTTGGATCAAAGAGTTCCCAAAGGTCATTGAAACTGTGTTATGCTAATACACACAATGTCGCAATGTTTGCAGAGGGAGAAGAAGTAAGTGTTGCTTGGAATGTAGGGCACTTCACAGTACAGTTGTTTGATCTTTATCTGTAAAATCTTCTTACCGATGTCATATAATTGAGGTACGGTCCTTTACTGCAGCAGTTAAATAAATCTATTCAAAAGCAACATATTTCAGCGGCCGCTTTGTCGGTGACATAGATGGTTCTTCCAAGGTGGTAAGCTGAGTCATTTGCGAAACAATTTGCTCAGCTTCATTTATTTCCCACAAAAGGGGGGGGTGGTGGGGAGGCAGCCCTGTTCCAGGATTTCTTGAACAATTTTGATTTAAATCTCGCCAAACAGTATAATGGGCCTGAGGTTTGCTCAGTGTGGGAACTTCCTTTATCACGTAGGGCTGGCAAACAATCTGTTACTATCTTGAAGTGTGTTTTTTGAGCGGTGTGACTGGGAGGATATTAAACCAGTCAAGTCTTATCTACATAGATATGTTGTAAATTCCCTGCTTTTCAGTTTAGTTTTGAGGCTTACCATAAGTAAACACATTAGTAACCAATTTGCTGGCATTTAAATGAAAGTTTTCAGGGGGTGGGCAAAGTCCACTAATGATACGCCTTTTGTTTGGGTGACAGTTCCACACGCAGTACAGACACTCTCTAAAACTAATTAGCACTTATTATGTCGCGGCGTAAATATTTTTGAATTCAAAAACTTTGCGATGAAAACGATACCTATTTCACTTGCGTAATACTCTCCTTGTGTCGGCTAAATTGTATCGGTTTATTTAGACAAGCTGCCGTTTCTTCGTAAAGTAATTCACGTTTGAAACCTTCTGGCATTTTATTCTGTTTGCGAGCGGAAAAAAAAAGCCAGTATGTCTGCAAGCTGAGAAATGGCCTGTTGCTGGGTTGTGACTTTGTCATGCATTTATGCCTGTGTACTCTCCTCACAGCTCTCTGTGGTTGTTGGGGGCAAAAAAAACATAGTTGCTATTGGAAACAGCTTTGGCCTGAACCCAGAGTAATGTATTACCCAGCTCACACACATACATCTGCTGTGTTATGGTTCTAGTAGTAAAACGTGAGATTTGTGTTTCGTTTCAGTTTGCACTTTTTTCTTTTAACAGGAATGATGATGATGATAATAATAATAATTTGCATTTGATATAGCGCCTTATCACGTAATCGGGGCGAGGTCTCAAAGCGCTTCACGGGAGAAGCTGAAAAGTACTGGTCTAAAATTGCCCTTTACAAACAGTAAAGGGCATCAATTACACTGCAGATTTTAGTGTATGTATACTTTCTCTCCTCCGCGCCTGCCCCTTAGATGGCTTCCACTGCCTCTGGCAGTTATTGTTTCACTAATTTTCTTCCCTTCTCATGAGGGGTATCTGGCAACCTCAGTCCAGTGGCCATAAATCCACGTGAGAGGTCAGACTGCTATTGTTGGCTGCTCACAGCCTAGGCAAATACAGTGGGACGTCAGTCACATCAATTTTCATTTTACGGCGTTTTTAGTTCTAAACGTTCTAACGCCATGACAGAACAAAAAAAAATGAAAGTCCAGAATCTCCTATAATAATAACTCTTTAGTTCGATAAAGCCCCCATCACGTCTTCGAGACTTCTCAAAACGCTGCACAGTATATACTGTAAAGTGAATTGACTGTGTATTTTGTAGGCAAAATGCGGCAGCCAATTGAACACAGCAGCGTCCCACAAACAGTCCGTGGATTGAGTGAGCAAATTATTATTTGTTTATTTAAAAGGGACGCACAGATGGTCTAGAAAAATATATAGCAGATTTTAAAAAATACTTTCTGTTAGAATCTTTGGGATAGGACTATAATCACTGATGTACACACACACGCTCAAACCCAAAACATCCACGTATGCACACATACACACACACTCACTCTCACACAAACAAACACACACATACACTCACACACACAACAGGGATCACTGGATAAACATCACAAGTGATTAATTTTAAACTTAAAGAGTTGAACAGGTATTCCTGAAGCGATAACCCAAGGGGCTATAGTTATCTTCTTCAAATTACTGATAATAAGCTTCCTAATGGGCAGGTTTAGAATTAAATAATCTATAAGTACACATTTCTCTCCCCCCCCCTCCCCCCCCACACACACACAAAAAAGAGTTTGCTTTCTTTCATCAACTGCTGACTGAACTAACAGCTAAAAGTCCAGAGTGATGAGAGGTTCCTGGGCAAACAAGCTCAATCAGTGCTGGCTTTACAGAGATCTGTACCTGGCTCACCTCCAGCTGACTTCTGTGACAGGAGACAAATAACCTGACCTCAGTAGGTCATGTGGTCATTCTAGGTGGGTGAGGGAAGTGAGGGCTTGGTATCACCATAAAATCAAATCTACTTAAGAGAAATTTCAATACAGTCTTATCTTTTGATTTGAATTCAGTCTATCTTACTATTTTCCCTGACGTAGTGGGTGAATTCTAATGCCCACACACTCTGAAACTGCATCCCACATTCCCCCAGCTTCACCCCTTGCCTCAAAACCCGTCTCAAGAAGACCCTCCTCTTCGATTAGACCTTCGGTCACCTTCCTCCTCCCCCCCTGCTTGGCGTCGTACTCCGCCGCCGTCAAGCGCTCTGGGACACTGCCCTCATGAGGGGCGCTATATAAATTCAAGTTGTTGTTTACTGGTTTGAAGTGGTTCAATAGTTTTGAGCTTACACATAGCTAAAGTTAATTATACTTTGCTGTACGTTAACTATCTCATGGGTTATTTTAATCCGTATCAACCGGGGGAAGCCGTAGAGTCCTGTAGCTCAGTGGTTAGAGCACTCGCCTTACAAGTGTGAGACCTGTGTTTGAATCCAGGCAGGTCGGGGCGAAACCTTGGACAAATTTCCTTACCCCACACATGCTTACACATGCACCTAATAATAATCCCTCCAAAAACAAATTCAATAATAAAATTGGTCATTTCAATCCACGATTGTTTGTGGGGACGCTGCTGTGCACAATTGGCTGCCGCATTTTGCCCACAAATACACAGTCAATTCACTTGATAGTATATTCTGTGAAGCGCTTTGAAAAATCTAGAAGATGTAAAGAAGCACTATATCAAATGAGAGGATTATTATTATTATTAGTAGTAGTATATAACTTCTGATTTCCAGGGTCCCAATTTCTTTGCTGGTCTGAAATGGAGCCGATTTTTATATTTATATTTCCACAGTTAGAAGAGATGAACGACCGACTGCTGAGGTCCTGCCACACGAACATCGATGAATTCTTCTCGGAACTTGACCATTCGGTGGCTGCAAGCCGCAGTGTGATCCAGCAGTTTGAGGAGCAATGCCTCAGGAATGTCTCCGAGAAAGAGTGGGAGAAAATACAACTGAAGGTCAGAACGCAAGGCGTTCTCACTAGCTTTAAATAATATTGATAATAAGCCTTGCATTTGATTGTAATAATAATCCTTGTATTTGATGCAGTGCTTTTCACATCTTATTGACGTCTCAAAGTGCTTCACAGAATCTACTGTAAAGTGAATTGACTGTACATATATTTGTGGGCGAAATGCGGCAGCCAGTTGCGCAGAGCAACGTTCCCCACAAACAGTCGTGGATTGAAAATTTTTATTATTGTGGGTTTTTTGAACGGATTATTATTATTGCAGCGCCTTATCACATCTTCGAGACATCTTAAATTCAGTGTCAGAGACAAATGATGCAATTAAATCTACTTGGATACACAGAGAGCAAGACTGCAGCATGCGATTCATGCAAAAATTGCACTTTTCCAAGCACAAAGGTTAATCTCGAAATTAAATTGTCCTTCACAGCTGGTTGGTGCAAACTACTGTGATATCTCATTTGAATTTGGTGTTGTTCCCCCATCATTAGTGCTTTGCTTCTTAATCTGTGTTCTATGTGTCTGTGCCTTATTTTCAGTGGAATAAGCATCAGGTTGTTTGGGTACTCCAATCATAGGAAGGGAGAGTGTCAATTTAACCTTGCAGAGAGTTCAGCAATGATTCACTAGATTAATACCTGGGTTGAAGGGATTTAGCTACAATTAGAGGCCAGGGAGCCTGGATTATATTACTAAAAGGAGTGGAGAGATAGGGATAATTTGATTATTAGTTATTTAAAATAATGAAAGGAATTTGTTGGGTTGGAGAGTGGGGCTCTTTCCTTTAGTAGAGGGATCACACATAGGTTTGTGAACATATGGAATCTTTACTCCAGCAAGGTGCAGAGGAGGAATCAATACTATTGTTTAAACTTAGATACTGGAGGGAAGGAGGGAGTGTGTGTGCGTGTGGGAGGGAGGGAGTGTGTGTGCGTGTGGGAGGGAGGGAGTGTGTGTGCGTGTGGGAGGGAGGGAGTGTGTATGCGAGGGAGAGAGGGAGGGAGAATACAATAATAAAATTGGTCATCTCAATCCACAGCTGTTTGTGGGGGCGCTGCCGTGTGCAATTAGCTGCAGCGTTTCACCAACAAATACACAGTAAATTCACTTTACAGTATATTCTTTGAGACGTCGATGAGATGTGAAAAGCACTATATCAAATGCAAGGATTATTATTATTATTGTTATTATACTTGAGTAGTTGTGGTACAGTATTCAAAAGTTTGGCAACGGGTTTAAAACATCCTCCAAGAACTAAAAGTTGTGGAACAGACTTGATAATTCATAAATAACACAAATAATTTATCTGACTCCACTCCACGTGTCAAGTTTCCCAAGGTGGCTGAAGGCAATGGTTCAGTGGGAGAGGTTGGATTCCGGAGGCTTCTTGTTCCAGACCCTTTTGTTTGGATCTTTTATTCTCGTGAAAGAAAACTGGCGACGGTGCTATTCCGACATTGCTCTTCTCCACACCTCCCTGTGACAGGCTTCAGTATCAGGAGGCGCCCTGATATACAAACCATTCCCTGCAATGGTTGACAAGAGTCTCGTTCTAGCGACGGAGGTTACAATAAAACCTTGTATGGGAAAAGCGAACTGTACCATCAGGCAATGTGTTAATGTACAGGGTAGGGACTGGGCAATAATGGTCAGATGAGGGTCTAACAGTGAAGCAAGAAATGTTACATTAGAAGCTAAGAGACATGTTGCTAAAACACCTATATTATCATCAGAGGGCGGCACTGTGTGTGGAGAGGAATTAGACCTGTAATTACCTCTAGCCAGGGTATCATGCAATAGAATCAACTGGCAGTTGGAGGTGGTGGGGGGTGGTCTATAAAATCCCAATCGCTTTACACCACAGCACAAAATGACAGGGTCTAACCTGGCGACTCAGAAACCAGCCACGTTTAATGTTCAGGAAGCCAACACACTATGCGGGAAGCCAGGTGGTCTGTGAGTCACATCATAAGAATATAAGAATAAGGAGCAGGAGTAGGCTATTCAGCCCCTCGAGCCTGCACCACCATTTAATAAAATCATGGCTGATCTTCTAATCTAACTCCACCTGCCCCCCCAACCCCCCGCCTTATCCCCATATCCCTGAATCCCTTGTCCATGAGAAATCTATCAATCTCAGTCTTGAATATGTTCAAGGACTGATTGAGCATCTACAGCCTTTTGGGGGTAGAACATTTAATCACTTCACTACCTTCTGAAGAAGTTTTTCATTAACTCAGTGTGAAAATGCTGACTCCTAATCTTAAAACTGTGACCCCCTAGTTCCCCAACCAGGGGAAACAGTCTCCACTGTCTATTGTGTCAATGCCCATTAATAATCTTATAGTTTCAGGCATTGGGTCCACACGCCACCTGCTTTATTATACGTCAGCCAGTTTTAAGCGGGTATGACTTATAGTGGGTTCCTACTGTAATCTGATTCTATAGATTGAAATGAATATTCTGCTGATATCATGACCAGATCATTCTGCCTGTCTCCTACTTTCCAGCAGCTCCCCCAGATGAACAAAGAAATGGTACGTTCTGTTTAAACCAAACGCCAGGTGCAAATGTGAAAGCTTGTGACTCACTGAGCAAATGTTTTTAGAAGTTATTGTACAAGTCAAATATTCATTGGAATAACAGGTTCATCCAATCGCTAAAGAGGAGTTTTGATTTATCCATCCATCCCCAACTCTTGAAATTGTAATTGTATTCCAATTCCCACTGGGAACATTTGTCAGGAGAAAAAAAATGATCCAATGGGTTTCATTGTACAATTTGCCTGAGTAGGAAGGATTCTGGACAAGGAGCACTGGATACAGTGTGGTCTAAACCCCTTGAATATTGGGAGCGTAACAGTTATACATCACAAAGTGTCAAACATGAATGTAAAGTGCCCTTCATGTAAAATAATCATAAAAATAATCCTTGCATTTGATATAGCACTTTTCACATCTTATCAATGTCTCAAAGCGCTTCACAGAATATACTGTAAAGTGAATTGACTATATATTTGTGGGCGAATCGCGACAGCCAATTGTGCACAGCAGCCCAAGGTGAATGAATTCGAGCACAGGTCTCACGCTTGTAAGGCGAGTGCTCTAACCACTGAGCTACAGGAGCTCCACATGGTCGAGGAGTTAAGGTTTTATGAGTATTTGTGAGCTAGAGGGATTCCGAGAGGTTAGGTGTTTAGTAACTGAAAGTTCAGCCACCAATGGTTGACTTGAAGGGAGGGAGGGGAACACAGCAAGCCCCAGTTAGTTGAGATTAGTGGGGAGCAGAGATAGCAGAAAATCAAAGAAATGTTTCTTACACTGAGTAAATTAATCTACTAAAATGTTTGATAAGTTTAGAATTTTTTTTTTTTAATTGTTATATCAATCATAACTGTTGGTTCTTTTTAATTTTCATTTAACCCCAGGCAATCGAGAGGGAAGAATTTGATTGTCCAATCTGTATCACTCCATTATATTGCTTCAGTAAAGCAACACTCCCGGCGGTTCCCGGCACCTCTGAGAGAAGAGAGGAACATGGTCCATCTGTCCGTCACACTGTCCTGCTCTCCTGCTCACACGCCTTCCATCACGCCTGTCTGCAAGCCTTTGAGGACTTTACAGAGAATCAGAACCACGTCTGCCCATTGTGCAGGTCTAACTACCAAAAGAGAATCATATGAAAAATAGTCTTTGGGTCACACAGATTGTTTGATGGAGTTTCTTACAGAGAACTTTAATTACCGGTATTTAATTTTCCTGAGGCGAAATATAGAAATGTTTGTTCCAGTTTACTGATTTAAAAAAAAATTAGCTGAGTTTTCCCTCGGCAGCTGTACAAGTTTACCTTGCCGCGCTTAAACTGAACCAGGCCGGCTCTTAAAATGGTCCTATCATCTATTCAGCGCTTGCACACAACATACGTCTATTAATACGTCTTATTTGTTATTAAAATATCAACTTTGGTTTTACATCCAGAGGTAACGCCTCAGTACGTCCTCCTGATGTGATGCAAACTATTGCAAATGTAACTGTTGTTGTTGTTGTAGTTGGGCATTAATAAATTGGCAAGAGCCTCGCGATCTTCATCACATGTAAACTATTTGGGAATTTTCACGTTTGAATATCCAAAGAACTTTTATCCGTTGGGAAAAGCTTTTTAAAAAATATATATATATATATACTGTATTCAGGAATTTTTCATTCTCAATAGAACAAGTTCCTGACTTATTGCTTCAGAATCCAAGCTGATCACTGATCACGACATCTGCTCTTCAGTCAATATAGAACTTACTCCCTCATCCAGTTTATCAATAAAATACAATTTCCCTTAAAGATTGTTGGGTGTCTCTGATGAAGGAAACCAGGAAATATGTATGTGAGAATTGACGTGTTGCTAAATGTTGTAATTCTGCCTATTTGATAAATCATAAATCATTTTGATAATTAACCTTTAGAATGGGAAAATGGGCTAGTGAGTGAATGACAAGTTATGTGGGGTTGAAAACACATCCCAGGAGTGAGTTATATCAGTTTCACTGGACTTAACCTCTCCCTCCACATTATTACAATCCACCTCACCAAGCCAGTCAGGAACCGAGGTGTCTTGTTCAATCCTCGACTGTCTTTCCTCCCCCACATCCAAGCCGTGATCCGCTCTGCCTTCCCTCACCTCTGCAACAGTGCCCGACTCCGCCACTAACTCAACCCTCAGGCAACCCTACATCTGTGACCTAACCCCTTACCAACCTGCCCACCCGTCTGCTCAGCACACTCTGGCCTGCTCCACGTCCCCCCGGCCCCACCATTGGCGGGTGAGCCTTCAGTCACTCTGCCCCCAACCTCTGTAACTCCATCCCACAGTCCCTCCGTCTCGCCCCCTCCCTGGCCTCCTTCAAGTCCCGCCTCAAAACCCTCCTCTTCGACGGTCCCATCAGTCACCGCCCCAAATCCCCTCCTTTCATTCCCCAATCCTAAAATTCATTCCCCAAACTCGTGTGTGAAGCAGTGACTATCCAGCACCTTGGGACGTCCTCCTGACATGAAAGGCACTGTACAAGTGTCATTTTTGTTGTGGTTGTACAAAGAATATTGCTTGTCCGACCAGTTACCCAACATGTACATCAATTACACAGTGGCTTGGGACGTCCTCCCAAGATGAAAGGCGCTATTCAAGTGTAATTTCTTATTCTTTTTCTTTCTGTAGTTTCCGATTGATATTGGATAAGAGAACCAGGAACGGCCATGATACACAGTTGAATGAATTTATTGTAAACACAAATAAAGAGCGACACAATGTAAACTTTGATTACGACCCATTTTTTTTACACAAAGAAAGGACTATAAACATAATACAATGTAGATTCACTCAGGGCTAACACACATAGAACATAACAACATGCAATAATATATCAACAGCTGCAAAAATCTAGGTTAGAGGGTAACCTCAATATCAAAGAGGAACAGCCTAACTGATGAATTGGCAGTCGGTTGCTTTTGTTTTCACATTAAACTGCATAAAACTCTTGTTTTATGCCACAAACTCTTGGCCACAAACAAACCATGCAGTTGCCTCCAGAATTAGCCAGTATTTGCACTATTTGTGCAAAATATTCTTTTGATTAAAGGCTCGGTTAAGGCATAAAAATAAATAGTAAATCCTTCATGAATTCTTGAGAGAAAAAAAACCTATCGCACTCGGGAGAGACTATCACCAAATCGAAAATGTTTAAACAGACAGTGGCTGAAGTACTGAGGTGGGGAAAAATGCCAACATTTTGTGATTAAATGTGATCATGTGCTGGTGTCACCACTGGTTGTATCAGGACATGGTTCTTGTGAAGAGTTGGGCTGGATTTTCTGTGATGAGACACTCAATATACTCTTCAAATTTTCAAATTCTCACTGATTCGAAAAACTAGTCAGCGCTATAAACTTGGCAGTCAAAACTCAGGAATCTTTAGTCGTTCGCTAGCTCTGTATTATATTTTGGCGACTTAAAAAATAAGCTGTATAATAATACTAATCCTCGAATCTGATGCAGCGCCTGATCACATCTTCTAGACTGTGTCTCAAAGCGGCTTCGTAGATTATACTGTAAAGCAAATCGACTGGATATTTTGTGGCTGAAACGCAGCAGTCAATTAATTGCGCACAGCAGCGTCCCCCACAAACAGGCGTGGGATTGAGTGACCAAATTATCATTTGTTTATTTTTGAAGGTTTTTTTATTACCTCCGGAAAAGCCATCCGCCAATCGACTTAGACTGAGAACTGGATAGGATTACACTGTGGTAGACTGACTGACTTAAGTTAGCAGATTGCTGGCAACCTCTTTATAACAGGAAAATATTAAAAGAAAAAAAAGGTGCCTTTTATAATGGAAACATTAACCTTTAGCCAAGCAAGTGTTTGGTAATAAAACTAAATGAATCATTTTCTCACAATAAACATTTTTAAAAAACTTTCCAATGACTTCAGGAAGTTGATAGCAAAATGTCCTCTAATCTAATGTAAGTAGAAAAGGTCCCCAAGTAATAAACCTCGGCAGTTTTTTCCCCCCAAAGTTGCTCTAGTGTTTTAAGACTGAAGGAAGCAACATTTACCGGGAATGGGAAGGGTTTAATTTGATGAAAAACAAAATCAACATATAATAAATAAGGTGCGTAAAATAATCTGATCAGCTGTGCTACAGATAATACTGAAATATAATAATCCTTGCATTTTGATATAGCGTTTTTCACATCTTATCGACGTTACATCTCAAAGCGCTTCACAGAATATACCGTGAAGTGAATTGACTGTATATATATTTTGTGCGTGAAACGCGGCAGCCAATTGCGCACAGCAGCGTCCCCCATAAACAGCCATGGATTGAAATGACCAATTTTTATTATTGTGTTTTTTTTTGGACGGATTATTATTAGGCGTGTGGAGTATAAAGTGTTAGGCTAGGTTTTTTTAATTAAGTTGAAAAACAAAACATCTGGGTGTAAATATCAGGTTTATCTATATATATATATATATATATGGTCAGGTGAAAAGAGCAAATGAATTGGAGATAAACCACTTTATTTCCTTATCTTGCTGCAGTAAATATTGCGCTGTTGAGAACAGAACATGTCTCGATCCAACGAGCTTCAAGAAAAAATAGCTACCCGAATTCCATTCAGACCTTGTCACATTAACTGCTGCCTGGCTCCGAACACAAGTTTAATGCCAGCCACTATCCAGTCCGTCTCAGCCAAACCTGACTTGGCATCCGAGGACTGAAATCCCTCAGGCTTTTCAGACTCAATTTTGAGCGGGAGGTGGGGGTGGGGGGGGAAGGGGGGATGTATCAATCGGACTCAGCCTTTCACCCCAAGATTTTATTGAAAAAAACACAAAACTATTCCATAATCCTGTAGCTGCCTGTCAGCAAAAAGCAATGAGATTGCAAACAAAATATTTTGCATGTTGTTGCATTTTAGAAAACATTTGACTTTATATATATATATATACATACATAGTACTGTGTATATATAGTTAAGACCCTTTATCCTCCTTTAAGACTATCCTACCTGCCACGTCTCCCAAATAAATTTTGTTTTACTGTTTATTCTAACTGATATATATATATAAAAAAAAGATTTTCAGGCAGGTCAACATAGTTTAAGTGCCAGTGTAGAATGCCAATTTATATCACTGCAAAAAGGGTTCTTTTCAAAGTAATGGGAGTGCACACCTACAACTTAAACAAGCAGAACTCACTGGAGGGATGTAATTACAAATTTATAGTTTGTATAAAAAGCGCAGCTGCCAATTCACCAAACTACACCCTTTCTCTCCCCCCCAACACCCGCACCCCCGCCCACCCCCACTCTGCCCCTCCCGCCCCCACCTCCGAACCAGATAGAATAATGCTTAACAGAGAGAAAACAACAAAAGAAAACCTTATAACGTGTTGCTTCACAGCCCTGGATATAAGAAAATATTTCACATTTGCGCTTAACGTATTCGATGCAGGTTGTTACGAATGAATCGAATATGTTACATTGCTCTCTGTACCTCTTGTTTTTTGCCAGCAAATCTCACAGCTGGTAAAATAAATGTTTGCATGCCTGGTAAATTACACACTTTCGCACATTTAGAAACGCAGGTTTGTTTGTTTTTTCTCTCCTCCCGAAACCCCCACCCCCCCCAACTACACCCCAACCCCACCATCCCAACACGAGTATTACTGACCTAACAAATCATCGTAGAAATCGTTTTAACAAAGTTTTACTTCGGAACGTAACATTAAAAAAAACTGAATTTAGCATTTTCTTCTTGTGATGATGTAACAAGAGAGAGAGAGAGAAAAAAACACACTTCTATAAAAGTTCAGTTTGGAATCACAGTTGACAATAAAACGAGACCATAAAAATACAAGTTACTGAAACTGGCGCTACCATAATGTACATACATGAATGATTTCCCAAAATGCTACCAAAAAAACACACACAAACTCACCAAATGATATTGAACTCAATGATATTGAGATAAGCTTAAATCACAGTGAATTTGTCGTTTAGTTAAAAACACTCCTATGCAGTAAATATAGACAGTTTCAACGGTTTTGTACATTGCCGTGACAACATTCACAAAGGCCATTTTTGGTTGTTGTGCAAATGCCTCTTTGCGTGAATGGCTAAATTAAAAAAAAAGGTTTTTACAAATAAAACTCATGGGTTTGTTCGTTCAGACTGTGGGAGTTGCAAATTGGGAGTAAAAGCCATTTTATTCTGAAACCAGTTGCCTATTGAATGCCTCGAGTTTATTCGCCCAGTGTTTGAGTGTGGTGCTCAACAAAAATCAACAATAAGAATTTACTCCTCTTCTCCCCACACCAACCCACCCACCCAACCCCCACACAAGGATACTAAAAAGCTCAAGTAATTTTCAATTCCCAGTCTGCAAATCTCCCATAAATTAATAACACTAATAATCCTTCCATTTTGATATAGCGCTATTCACATCTTCAATCTAGATTGTGTCTCAAAGCGCTTCACAGAATATACTGTAAAGTGAATTGACTGTATATTTGTGGGCGAAACGCGGCAGCCAATTGCGCACAGCAGCGTCCCAAAAACAGTCGTGGATTGAAAATGACCAATTTTTATTACTGTGGTTTTATTTTGGGCGGATTATTATTAGGCGCGTGTGTGTGCGTATGTGTCGAGTAAGGAAACTTGACCAAGGTTTTGCTCTGACCCGCCTGGATTTGAACACAGGTCTTACGCTTGTAAGGCGAGTACTTTAACCCACTGAGCTACAAGAGCTAAGTGTGATAAACTCAAGCCCCTCCCTTCATCAATAGCTTTTGCCTTATTACACGGAATCTCGGTTCACATGTTAAACATGGGTCACTTTTTTTGCCTTGACCGGTGGTTGAAATGGTTCAAAATGGTGGGAATGTTACCAGCAGTGGTTTCCGATGACCTGAATTAGTTTGGTGGATGTGTGTGTGTGAGTGCGTTTGGCTTTACGACTGTCGAGATTGCGTTTACTCACTAGACAGCACGCCCTTCCTCACCTGCCTTATCGATCGAGTTGGGATTTCAGACATGAGAATATGAAGTTTACCTGTAAACACATCTAGAAATGTTTGGCAAACCAACTTGAGTAGGTTTTATTGAAAGAAAGGGATAGTCAAGGGGGGGAAAAAGTAGTTCACATTTTGCTTTCGACTGCAAACACCCACCTCGATGTGGGATACACATGCGCGCGGGGCTTCAACTCTGTGCTTGGTTTAACTGGTGAATGACTACTCACACTTAATGTTTCCGTCAGATTACACGCCCAACGACAACAATAATAATACGCTTTTTTGCTTTCAACCGATCTAGAATCTACACAAGGAAGTTCAGCGGAAAATCAATCAGTGATGGTCTAACCAGAATTCACAACCAACCTTTTAAAAAAAAACTTGGTCTTCAAATAACTTTGAAAAACACTTGACAGAATTATATTTAAAAAAACTTACAATCAACCTCTCCTCACATGGTTAAATGGGTTAACAGTTGGATTACAGAAATGGCCTTGATTCAGGATCGAGGTAAGGAATGATAGCACGAGAATACTGAACCTTTTTCGAAACCTTCCAGGAATAATAACTTGATCAGATTCTCACCAGGGCGATTGAGGAATCAATCGCTCTATCTCTGTACGAACTGAAAGACTTTCAGCTGAATTGAAAGGGGGGAATCCGGGAAACTCGAGTAAATTTAGAAGATTTTAGATTTCCTTTAATTCATAACATTATAAACACCTCACATGTTAGTTCTGAAGTTTTATTCCAGTCAATGTCATTGACCAGCTCCCAGTGATAGATTCTTCCATTACCTGCAGTGCAACTAAACAACAACAACAACAAACAACAAAATGACATTTATAGAGTGCCTTTTCATGTCGGGGAGGACGTCCCAAGGTGCTGAACAAACATAGGTCGGGACCAGAGCAAGTGAGAAGGGCAGGATAGGGGCTGGAGAGAGTTAGGAGAGGGAGAGTTAGGAGGGCAGGGAGAGAGTTGGGGGAGGGAGAAAGGGAGGGAAGGGTGGGAGGGAGGCAGGTGTGGGAGGGAGGCAGGGAGGCAAGCAGGCAGGCAGGCAGGCAGGCAGGCAGGGAGGCAAGCAGGCAGGCAGGCAGGGAGGGAGGGAGGGAGGGAGGGAGGGAGGGAGGGAGGGAGGGAGGGAGGGAGGGAGGGAGGGAGGGAGGGAGGGAGGGAGGGAGGGAGGGAGGGAGGGAGGGAGGGAGGGAGGGAGGGAGGGAGGGGAGGGAGGGAGGGAGGGAGGGAGGGGAGACTGGCTTGAAAATGGACAAACTTCCCCCACCTTGACTAGGAGACGTGTAAACCAGTTATCAACAAAACGCTTACAAGTAGATTTGTGGCAATCGGTTTCCTTTTTTGATTCAGGAGCGTGAGAGTGAGCGAGAGACCCATGCAACTGGCACTCAGTGAGTGTGTGAGCGAGTGAGTGAGCGAGAGAGAGAATGAGTGAGAGTGAGAATGGGCTGGAGTCCAGATTGGCTCGGCTATGAAACAAAACGAGGAGATTGTATTCTTCAGACCAGACAATTAGCCTCACGGTTCCACAGTGTAACAGGAACTAACTTAAAGTGAAGTAGAGGCTGATAGAGCGAGGAGGAGGAGGAGGACGAGGGCATCGGACGCTCGCACACAGTCACTGCGCACTCCAACAGGCCAGCTGGCTGGCTGGCGATGTAGCGTTCAGCCTGAGGTAGACATGGGACTGATTTGCTGCCGTTTCAGTCAAGATTCTGGAGCGCAGACCAAGAACCTCATCTCCTCCCGAACGAATCCCAGAACAGAGCGAGGCTGGACGAGAGGTGAGTCTGAGCGTGAATTAGGGTCTAAACTCAAGTCAAATAAAATCGGGAGGGACCTCAGGCATTATCCCTCACACTTCTTCTATTGCTCTTTTCCGAACGAAAGTGTTTTTTCCCTTCTTCCGGAATTCCTCCGCCACAGAAGATACCCCTCCTCCAACCTCACTTATCGGCTGAAAATCAATGCCCCACCCCACCACAGCTCCAGACCCAGCAGAGAGGGAGAAGTGGAATGTTTTATGTGCGGCTGAACTATTCTGTCCAAACGGCTCATCTCAAAACGCCTTCTGATGGCCGTTGGCAGAATGCTGGACTTTCTCTGCGTCTTTTTTACTGTTTGAAAGTTGTAGTTTATCCAAACCTGAGGAGAGCGGGGGGGGGGGGGGGGGGGGGGGGTGGAGAGAGAGAGAAAAAGAGAATTTCAACAACAACAACAATAAAATGAAATTTAAAGAGCCGGCTCAGGTCCCGACCTGACTGTTCAATGCCTTGGGTTGTCCTCCCGACGTGAAAGGCGCTCTATAGATGTAATTTTGTGATAGTTGGTGGCTCTTTCTAAACAGCCAGCACAGGCCCACTTGGCTGAATGGCCTCCTATCTCCTTCTGTGCTGTGACTCAATTACAATCCCATCACCAAACTATCGACTGTGAACAACAGCTTCAACAGCGCAGGATAATAAAAGATATTGGATTTATAATATAATAATAAAAATAATAATAATCCTTGTGTTTGATATAGCGCTTTTCGCATCTTTTAGACTGTGTTTCAAAGCGCTTCACAGAATATACTGTAAAGTTAATTGACTGTATATTTGTGGGCGAAATGCGGCAGCCAATTGCGCACAGCAGCGTCCCCACAAACTCTTGTGGATCAAATGACCAATTTTATTATTATGTTTTTTGGGGAGGGATTATTTATGGCGTGTGTGTGTGTGTGTGTGTGTGTGTGTGTGTGTGTGTGTGTGTGTGTGTGTGTGTGGTGTGTGTGGAATAAGAAAACTTGGCCAACGTTTCACTCTGATCTGCCTTGATTTGAACACAGGTCTCATGCTTGTAAGGCGAGCGCTCTAACCACTGAGCTACAGGAGCTCCACAATTTACGACTATAATGCCGATCAGTAAGGGGCCGCCATTTCGACATTACCTAAAGCCTTTAAGAGTTCCTCGCGAACGGCGGATGTAAATTTCCGGATCAGACAGAGAGTGGTGACCACAGCAAACAGCAAATTGTACGAGACGACAATATAGAAGTTGCCGAGCCAGTTGAATCTTCCGAAGTCCCCCAGCAGATCAAACCGGGTTATTCCTAGTAACAACACAAAGGAGGAAAAGGTTCAACAATTCGCATTTCTTGCACTGTTGGCTTCACGGGGAGAGAAGTTAGAAAAACGTATGAGGAAAGGCCGCAAATAATCGCAAATAAAAGATCGTATTTTCCATGTAATAATAATGATAATCCTTGCATTTGTTATAGGGCCTTTCACTTCTGCTAGACATCTCAAAGCACTTTACAGAATATACTGTAAAGTGAATCGACTGTATATATTGGTGGGAAAAACGTGGCAACCAATTGCACACAGCAGCGTCCCCACAAACAGTTGTGGATTGAAATGACCGATTTTTATTATTTTTGTGGGGGGGGGGAGGGATTATTGTTCGGCGTGTGTGTATGGAGTAAGGAAACTTGCCCAAGGTTTTGCCCTCATCTGCCTGGATTCGAACACAGATCTCACGCTTGTAAGGCGAGTGCTCTAACCACTGAGCTACGGGATACTCTCTGCTACAGATTTACCAGGTCAGGGCGAAACCTTGGGCAAGTTTCCTTCCTCCACAGACACACACACATGCCTGATAATAATGTGCCCCCA
Organism: Hydrolagus colliei; assembly: GCA_035084275.1. Classification (NCBI taxonomy): domain Eukaryota; kingdom Metazoa; phylum Chordata; class Chondrichthyes; order Chimaeriformes; family Chimaeridae; genus Hydrolagus; species Hydrolagus colliei. Next base: position 39,194,584 of record CM068743.1, on the reverse strand, counting down.
AAAAACACAAGAATTAAAATTGGTAATTTCAATGCACAACTGTTTTAGGGGACGCTGCTGTGCACAATTGACTGTGCGTTTCGCCCACGGATATATACAGTCAATTCACTTGACAGTATATATTCTGTGAAACGCTTTGAGAAGATGTGAAAAGCGCGGTATCAAATGCAAGGATTATCCAATCGCTCGCAAGATAAAATCGCAGAACATGCTAAAACGTGCTTGCGACTTGCTTGCAACACAAAACAATGTTGGTTCAGCGTAGAAGTTTCACATTCACCCCAAAGTTTCCATCAAGATAATCATTTTAATCAGAGCTGGAACGACTTAAAAGCCTTACTGGGAAATCAACTGAATCGAGGCCTAAACTGAAACGACGTGAATATTTTTATAGGTCAGCGTGCGGTGTGAGCGAACCTGCCATTCAGTCGTTGATCGTAAAATGTAACAGATCTTTACAAGAATGCGTCGAGATAGACATCTCCCATTAAAAACTGAGACAACGAGGCAGGGCTGAAGTGTTTTTGCTGCTCCACCTGTTATGATGAAAACTGAACGCACAAAGCTCTTCATTGAGCCGTAAGTTTACTATGTGGCCCAGGGTTTTATCTCTGTAAATACTAAACAGATACCATTACTAGGATGGCAGCCAAAAAAACACTACATATGTGGCCGTTTAACCTGCTTATTAGGGACAATGTCGCCTGATAGCTGCCCGTCTTACCATTACAATAAAAAACGCAAATAGTTTTGAGATCCTTCTGCCGAACGGCAGCAAATCTGACACATCAGGGCTTGAGATTCCTGTGAGTCCCGACTCCCTCCCTAGCGAAGTACTGAGGGGGAGGGAGTCACTGTCAGAGGTGATGTCCCTTTGAAAGAGGCAACAACAAAATTACACTTGTATAGCGCCTTTCACGTCAGGAGGACGTCCCAAGGCGCTGGACAGTCACTGTTTCAGACCCGAGCTGAGGACAGGGAGGGAAGGGAAGGTGGATATTAGGAGTTGCCGATGGGACTATCAAAGAGGTGTCTTGGGGCGAAACGTGAAGGAGGCCAGGGAGGGGGCGAGGTGGAGGGACTGCGGGATGGAGTTCCAGAGGTTGGGGGCAGAGTGACTGATGGCTCACCCACCAATGGTGGGGCGGGTGGGTCGGGGGACGTGGAGCAGGCCAGAGCCTGCTGGGCGGAGGGGGCGGGCAGCTTGATTAGAGGTTAGAAGGTCACGGATGTCGGGCGGGGTGACGCTGTGGAGGGCTTTAAATGTGAATTGGATCCTCTGCATGATGGGGAGCCAGTGGAGTCGTTGTTGAGTTGTTGTTGTTGTTGAAAGAGACGTTTGTTGGGATTGGGGAGCAATGTTCACGTCACAGGGATTGTGAGAGACTGGCACGAGCTGCTGAGCTGGCAAAGACTGGCTCGAGATCTTAGGGACAACAAGTACATGATCTTCCAGCGTTCGCTTTCTAACCCTGGCACTCGGACAGAATTACACGGGAACAGGCCATTCAGACTGACCAGTCCACGCTGGTGTTTATAATCTACAAATCCTGTAGCTCAGTGGTTAGAGCACTCGCCTTACAAGCGCAAGATCTGTGTTTCGAATCCAGGCAGATCAGGACGAAACCTTGGGTAAGTTTCCTTATTCCACACACACATACACACACACACGCGCCTAATAATAATCCGTCCCCCAAAAAAACACA
>CM068743.1:39073331-39192678 GCA_035084275.1 Hydrolagus colliei | reverse complement strand
TGGATGGGTTTGCGAGATTATGGAGAGAGATCTGGAGTGGGATTAAATTGCTGTTTTTAAAGAGCTGGCACAGACTCGATGGCCGAATGGCCTCCTTTTGTGCCGTAAGATTCTATGATTCTATGATATACAGTCAATTCACTTTACAGCATATTCTGTGAAGTGCTTTGAGACAGTCTAGAAGACTTGAAAGCGCTAGAGCAAATGCAAGGATTATTATTATTAAGTCACACCTATCTGCCTCCCTTCTTCCCTTCCTCCCCTTCTATCCTCATATAGTATAACCTGCTAGACACAGCTTCGTTCTCGCAGTAAAATTAGAAATTCAGTCTAACTAAACTTCTATAAAAGTTGAACAATTACCACCTTGCTTTTACATCGCCAAGTGACATGTTTGGCAACACAATTTCACAATCGAGCCCAGCTAGCCAGCCAGCCAGCCCCTCTCTCTGTGACGGTCTCCAGTCCCCGTTCCTGAGCCAGGCTGAGGTCCTCAGTATACCCAGGCTCTCTCTCCCCCACTCTTTGCCTCCTGCTGCTGGCTCATCAACAGGACTTGGAAGGGCAGACCAATCAAGAGATTCAGCCCACTCAACCTGCAAGCCAAAGCACCAAAGGTACCATAGCCTTAGAAAGCTTTGCCAGACAGTGCTCTCTCTCTCAATGCCAAGCTATGTTGTTTTATCTGGTTCAACTCCAGCAGTTACCTGAATATTTACTCTTCTTGATTTCCCCCCCAAACCTTGCTCTGACCAATCTGTTGTCTTAACACTCACCAGAATTAAATAAGCAGCAATGCACGTTGCATTTAAAATATTTCTGGAAGTTTCTACATACAGGTGGGTTGTAAGGAACTCTGGTTTGGATGCTCTTCAGAATAGTGAAGAGTTCCAACAGTAACAAAATAAAACAGACATTTATATGGTACCTTTCAAGTAAGCAATAATTCCTTCCCCCCCCAAAAAAAAATGTGATCACTCAATCCACGAACGTTTGTGGGAACACTGCTTTGCGCAATTGGCTGCCGCGTTTCTCCCACAAATATACAGTCAATTCGCTTCACAGTATATTCTTTGAAGCTCTTTGAATCACAGTCTAGAAGACGTGGAAATCGCTATATCAAATGCAAGGATTATTATTATTTATTATTATTATTATAATACTGTACACCTAATTTTACCGTAGCCAATTCCAAATAAATTTTGAAACCTTCAGATTAAAACCTCTATTGGACAGTGAATTGGAACCTCACAAAGAGCCTTATTCCTAACTCCTCACTGCCCTTTAATAATTTACTTAATTTCATTACTAAGAAGCCATGGTACAAATTAAAAAATGTCATTGCTCAATGCCAGTTTTTGGCCTTAACTTTGCCTTATGGAAATCCCAATTTACAAGGAGAGGTTAATTGAGCTTTTCTCCTTGGGAGAAGAAAACAACAAGGTGACCTGATGTAATAACAATAATAATCCTTTCATTTGATGTAGCACTTATTACATCTTATTGACATCTCAAAGCGCTTCACAGAATATACTGTAAAGTGAGTTGACTGCATATTTGTGGGCGAAACACGGCAGTCAATTGTGCACAGCAGCGTCCCCACAAACAGTCGTGGATTGAAATGACCAATTTTAATATTGTGTTTTCTTTTGACGATTATTAGGCATGTGTGTGGGTGTATATAGTAAGGAAACGTGCCCGAGGTTTTACACTGACCTGCCTGGATTCTAACACAGGTCTCAATTTTGTAAGGCGAGTGCTCTAACCACTGAGCTACAGGACCTCCATGTACGTTTTGAACATTACGGCAAAGATTAAGTATTGTTTTGCAGCAAGTTTCACGCACAAATATACAGTAAATGCACTTTACAGTATATTCTCTGAAGCGCTTTGAGACGTTTAGAAGACTTGAAATGCGCTATATCATAATTCAACGATTATTATTAGAATTATTATTAAGTTTTCCTCTCTACCTCTAAGACCTTCCCCCATCCCCACACACTGGAAAAAGAATTGAGAGCGAGGCCCCATCGACTAACACAGAAAGCTACAGCATTGAAAACTGGCCATTTGGCCAAACTAGTCAGTGCCTGTGTTTACTCTCCACGGGAGAGACCAATGCCTTCTCCCTACATCCTCTCTCTACCTTGGGTGCCATCCATCTGGACGTGGAGCTTTCCTCGGCTTTTGGTTTGCCCAATTTATCTAGCGTCTCCTTACTGCCCGTCTCAACAGCTGTGATTTGATTCCCTGTGTAATCTATTATCTCCGTGTTATGTCTCTGCCTCCGACCTGGATTCCAGGACCACTGCTGTTCTGACCGATTGCCTGTCAAGACGTCAATTCGAGCTTCCTCCAGTTGAATGTCGGTCGGCCAGGCAATGGGACACCTGCTCAGCTTTTCGTCAGCGCTATCTCACCTCTGGCAACAACAGCACAGAGCAACGGTGAGAAGCCTCGCTGTCTTGTTTCCACCCACAACCGTCCTTCAAATCTGACACAATTCGCTGCCTCCCCCTTAACACCTGTCTCCGCCACCACCACCACCTACCTACCTACCTACCTCCCTCCCTCCCTCCCTCCCTCCCTCCCTCCCTCCCTCCCTCCCTCCCTCCCTCCCTCCCTCCCTCCCTCCCTCCCTCCCTCCCTCCCTCCCTCCCTCCCTCCCTCCCTCCCTCCCTCCCTCCCTCCCTCCCTCCCTCCCTCCCTCCCTCCCTCCCTCCCTCCCTCCCTCCCTCCCTCCCTCCCTCCCTCCCTCCCTCCCTCCCTCCCTCCCTCCCTCCCTCCCTCCCTCCCTCCCTCCCTCCCTCCCTCCCTCCCTCCCTCCCTCCCTCCCTCCCTCCCTCCCTCCCTCCCTCCCTCCCTCCCTCCCTCCCTCCCTCCCTCCCTCCCTCCCTCCCTCCCTCCCTCCCTCCCTCCCTCCCTCCCTCCCTCCCTCCCTCCCTCCGCCGGAAGCCTAATCACCTTCAGGCTTGACTACACTCACACACTGTTCCTCGCCAGATCAAGAAACAATTCCTGAGACAAGCTGCAGACTGTCCAATACTCCTGTATTGGAGCTCCTGTAGCTCATTGGTTAGAGCACTTGCCTTACAAGTGTGAGACTTCTGACAGATCAGGGCGAAACATTGGGCAAGTTTTCTTACTCCATGCATCAATAATAATCCGTACCCAAAATAAACACAATAATAAAAATTTATCATTTTAACCCACAACTGTTTGTAGGGGACGCTGCTGTGTGCAATTGGCTGCCGCGTTTTGCCCACAAATATACAGTCAAATCACTTTACAGTATATTTTGTGAAGCGCTTTAAGACGTTGATAAGATGTGAAAAGCGCTATATCAAATGCAAGGATTATTATTATATATTACTCCAGAAAATATGCATCAGCCTCTCGCCTCGCAGTCAGAAGTTTGTGGGTTAGAGCCCTTTGTCAGAACGTGGAACCCAGTTAGTCCAGGATGAGAATCGACTAGAGTGTTGGGCTATGCCTCATTGCTCCAGGTGCCTTTGGATGAAACGTTAAACCTAGGCTGTTAAACGCCTATTCCTCTATGGCGGGCATCTTTTAAATGTGAATCACACTCTATTTTGTGTTCCTAAAATAGCTGTGTTACATCACACCAAGCAATGCTCTCATGCTTACTCTCGCTCGCTTCCCCACTTAAACAAGATCCAGCTCATCTAAATAAATAATCCTTGCATTTGATAGTGTTTTTCACGTCTTCTAGATGTTTCAAAACACTTCACGGAAATATACTGTAAAGTGAAATGACTGTTAATTTTTATGGGTGAAATGCAGCAGCCAATTGCACACAGCAGTGTCCCCACAAGCAGTCATGGATACAGTAAAAGCTCGTTTATCTGTGACCCGATCAACTGTAACGTCCGTATAACCGGCAAGTTTGCTTTGTGATTGTGTGCTGTGTTTATAGTGTTGGGCTTTTAGCAGCTGGCTGCCCGAATATCCGGCACACGGTTTAACCGTCTATATATATATATATGTATATATATATATATATATATATATATATATATATATAAAATTTGAAAGAATTATTACCTCCGGAAATGTGATCCATAAATCGATTAAACCAGGTTCCTACATACTGCTACGTCGAAGTGTGTGTGAGTTAATGAAACTTTCCCAACGTTTCGCCCTGCCTGGGAATCAAACCCAGGTCCTCTCGCTTGAGAATAAAAGGGAATGAGGGATAATGATGAGAAGACGAGCCTGAAGACTATCCTACAAAAAAGGACACCTTTCTTGAGGCGAATGGCAAATATTCTGATGAGACTATCACCACACACACACACACAGATCACCACAAACTGTGAAATCAGCCCACTTCCTCCGTCCCACCTAAGTCAACTTCAGTCAAACTTTTTTTTTGGGGGGTGAGGGGAAAAAAAAAAAGGAATAAAGAAAAACGTGAAACATTATTCAAACATAGTTTGAAATATTTGGAAATTTGAAACATCCTTTTGTAGGTGTGGCCTGGAAAGCAAATTTCCTCAGTTACTATAGGAGTCCTGTGTTCACTTATCTAATGACCTTTCATTAAAAAGCTAAAACTACACATCATGTTGACTGCATTTTCTAAAATTAGATATTCTTGTGATTTTTTGATTGCAAGGCTATTTCTCCCAAATTGTGCATGCTTATTACGTTTCACTTTGTCAACCAATTTAAGATCCAATCTCATTTGAAGTTTTAATTTTTCCTCCTCCACAAAATACCAAACCCCAGCGGACCAGGTTTTAAGCAAAACAAATATTCCCTCTATCCTGAAAATATATATTTTTAAAAAGGTAGCACAATGAACACAGCCATAATATGCCAAATTATCCTTAAAATTCAGCCATGTGGCTAAAAAACCCCATCAGCGATGAGGGTAATGCAGAAAACTAGGATCTGTAAAAATCACCCACCAGCAGATACATATTAATAATAAATCTATACATATCTATCCTGTGGGTAAGCAACTAAAAATAGCTGTAATGTGTCACCTGAAAGGGTCACATCATAATGTTAATATTTCGTTAAGACAAGAGGTGGCTGGTGTTTGTTCAAAGGGCTGTTTTGCCCACAAATATACAATCGATTCACTTTACAGTATATTCTGTGAAGCGCTTTGAGACGTCTAAAAGACATGAAAAGCACTATGTCAAAATGCCAGGATTATATATTATAGAAGCGAGATGTCCTGCTCAGAAGATCACTGAGCAAGATTTGATGAAGGTCTTACAAGAGATAAAGAGAGGGAGGGAGGGATAAATTGGAGGGCAAGAAAGATTTTCCCATCGACCTAAAAATAGGAAAATATACGGCTAACAATAAAACCATGATTTAATAAAATGGTAGAACATGAGTAAACTACATTTAAATAAACATGGGAGTCCTGTAGCTCAATGGTTAGAGCATTCGCCTTACAGGAAAGAGACCTGGGTTCAACTGCAGACAAGTCAGAGCAAAACCTCGGGAAAGTTTCCTTACCACGTCTTATCGACATCTCAAAGCGCTTCACAGAATAAACTGTAAGTGAATTGACTGCATATTTGTGGGCAAAACGCGGCAGCCAATTGCGCACAGCAGCGTCCCCACAAACAGTCGTGGATTGAAATGACCAATTTTCTTCTTTTTTGGGGGGGAGGAATTATTATCAGGCGCTCTGTGTGTGTGTGTGTGTGTGTGGAGTAAGGAAACTTGTCCAAGGTTTTGCCTTGACTGACCTGACTGGATTTGAACACAGCTCTCACGCTTCAGTGTGTGCTCTAACCACTGACCTATAGGTCTTAGCTACAGGACTCTTAATCAAGGCCACAGAGCACATGAACCATCTCGGAGCAAAAACAACCTGTGGGTGTGGTGGCTGTGGGAGCTGTTTATCTTCAAGCGCGCAAAAAAAAATTAATCATCAAATCGTCACACATACAAACAGCTCAAGTGAATGGATGTACTGAGCTATCCCATCAGTCAGATCTGACCACATCAGCCTGTGAAGTTCCACCTTTGTAAGCACTGGGTGAAGTAAATATTGTGCAAGTGTTGTGTTTACTTCGCTTCACATTCACTCCCGCAGAGCATATAATAAACTTGAAGGGAGGTAAGCATATAAACGGTATGTGTGTGCAAGGTAAAATGGAAATTATGCAGCAATAATCATAATAATCCTTGAATTTGATACAGTGCCGCATCACAACATCGTATCGCCTCAAAGCCCTTCAGAGAGTATATTGCAAAGTGCACTGACTGTGTATTTTGTGGGGCGAAACGGTTCTATTGAATGCCCACTTAACGTCCGACTCCATTGGCTCCCTGTCAACCAGAGGATCCAATTCAAGATCCTGGTCCTCACATTCAAATTCCTCCACAACCTCGCCCCACTGTACATCCGTGACCTCCTATCACCTTACCAACCTGCCCACCGTCCCCGTTCAGCAGGCTCTGGCCTGCTCCACGTTCCCCGACCCACCTGCCCCACCATTAGCGAGCGAGCCTTCAGCCACTCTGCCCCCAATCTCTGGAACTCCATCCCGCAGTCCCTCCGCCTCACCTCCTCCCTGGCCTCCTTCAATTCCCGCCTCAAAACTCTCCTCTTTGACGGTCTCATCTGCCACTCCTAATACCCCCTTCCCTCCCCCACCCACCATCCCCAGCTCGGGTCTGACACAGTGACTATCCAGTGCCTTGGGACATCCTCCTAACGTAAAGGCGCTATACAAGTGTCATTTTGTTGTTGTTGAAAAAAAAGACCAATAACAATAAGGTCACTCAATCCACGATTGTTTGCAGGACACTGCTGTGCTCCATTGGCTGCCGCGATTCGCCCACAAAACTTGTACCGCATATTCTGAGAAGTGTTGAGACACCTCGAAGAGGTGGTAATCCAATATCTCAAATGCAAGGATTATTATTATCATCAATGTTATTTCCAGCCAAGTCCTTCTAAGTATTATTTTGATAATTCTTCTCAAATCATGCAATTTTACAGAACATCCTTCACCAGGCAAAGTGAATAATAGTATTCCAAATTGCATTTGAGACGTTAATACGGTGTGAAAAGCGCAATATCAAAAGCAAGGATTATTATTATTTGATATAGCGCTTTTCACATCTTCTAGATGTCTCAAAGCGCTTCAAAGAATATAATGTAAAGTGAATCGACCATATATTTAGTGGGCAAAACGCGGCAGCCAATTGTAAATGTCAAAGTAGCAAAGGCACAATTAAATTTTTTTTTTATTCTTTGCCTACTTTTCCCAACATTTCAAAATGCCCAGATTCCTGGAATCTTTCCAACGTGGCAGCACAGCTTTCCATATTGTGCAGGGATCTACGCATCTGTTAAACGCACTTAAAAGTTCTTTCATCTATTGAGTGCCACTCAGCAGAGCCTGTAAAATGATGCCCGTTGATATTTTTTTGTGAAGCAGTGGCATGAGTCACTGTACTCTTAATATGTCCCATTAATCCTGTTTGGACAGCTGTGTCTTGCGAATTTGTTAAGCAGAATTTTAATTGTTCAATCGTTCCCCTTTTCTCTCTCCCCTTTTCAATTCTTTTTTTTATAAATCTCTATGGTAAACATTTCAGGAATCTCATTCTCTGAAAGAGGTGGCAGGTTTTTTTTTGGGGGGGGGCATTATTTTTTTCACTGCAACATTGTGGCTTTCTTAAATCACAGTATGTGCAGAGACGCAACCACTTCACAGGCAAAAAACAACCCAGTTCAGTAACCGTTCGGGGGCCAGTTGAAAGTTAAAATAATAATAAGTCGTGGAGAACCCAGTGTGGTAATAACATAAACCAGTAACGTCCAAAACCTGACCGCATGGAAATAGGATCGACTACAAAAAAAATTATCGAAGGATGTTTTTTGTTTGATGAAACGATCTTGGTATCTTTGGGATATGCCATGCTGCTAGTAGTAGTAATAATAATAATATTTCTTGCATCTGATATAGGGTTTTTCACGTCTTATCGACATCTCAAAACGCTTCACAGAATAAACTGTAAAGTGAATTGACTGTATATTTGTGGGCGAAACGCAGCAGCCAATTGTGCACAGCAGCGTCCCCACAAACAGCCATGGATTGAAATGACCAATTGTATTATTGTGTGTATTTTTGGAGGGATTATTATTGGGGGGGGTGGGTAGGTGTGTGTGTGTGTGTGTGTAGGTGTGTGTATATGTGTGTGTGTGGAGTAAGGAAACTTGCCCAAATTTTTCGCTCTAACTTGCCTGGATTCAAACATAGTCTCTCACTTGTTAAGCGAGTGCTCTAACCACTAAGCTACAGGGGCTCCAATAATCCTCATCTCTCCCAACCAACAGAACAATTTATTTTCTCTCCCCCTCTCTCTCGATCTTTGGTCTCCCCTTGCACTGTATTTGTGAGCACTGCATATCCCATTGATTGGGTCTGGTTTGCCTATATCTGCTTCTAGTACTTCTAGCTTTCATCCTGACATGAAAGGCGCTAAATAAATGTAAATTGGTTTCGATTGTTTGTGGCCTCATGAAGGGATCTCATGAAGAACAACACTTTTCCTTTTAGAACAGGAACATAGAACATAAGAATAAGGAGCAGGAGTAGGCCATTCCGCACCTCAAGCCTGCCCCGCCATTCAATAAGATGATGGCTGTGAATATGTTCAAGGACTGACTGAGCATCTACACCATTATTGTGAATTCCATAAATTCACTACTTTCTGAGTAAATAAGTTTTTCCTCAACTCAGTGCGAAAATGCTGATCCCCTAATCTTAAAACTATGACCCCCCCTAGTTATAGTTTCTCCAACCAGGGGAAACAGTCTCCCACTGTCTACTCTGTCAAGCTCCCTTAATAATCTTATAGGTTTCTATAAAATCACCTCTAATTCTTCTATATTCTAGAGAATATAGGCCTAGTTTACTCAACTTCTCTTCATAGCTCATAACTCAATCCCCTCATTCCAGGAACTAACCTCATGAAACACAACTGCAATTTCACAGCGTATGTAACATACTGCACCTTTGACTGCCCAATAAGGAGAACATCAAAAAAAAAAACTCTTTGTACTAGTTCAAAAAGATAAACCTTAACAGTGCAACCATGAATATTATTACATCAATTACAAAATCATCTCAGATAATAAATCTTGCCCCCGGTGAACACAATGTACTAACCATAAAATTATAATATGCCGCACAGAATTTATCTGTCAAAGAGGTCATGAAAAGACGCAGCAAAGGTTTTCGGGAAGATTGTGATCGGAATATAATAATCTAATAATAATCCTTGCATTTTGATATAGCGCTTTTTCAACAGGTCTTCTATAGACCTCTCAAAAGCACTTCACAGAATACACTGTAAAGCGAATTGACTATATTTGTGAACGAATATATTAAATGAATGAAGAGCTGAGGAAATTAAGATCTGGTATTTAAATATTTTGTAATTGTTTTAAATTGGCTGCCGGGTCTTACCCACAAAATATAGCAGCTTCAAAGTATATTCTGTGGAGCTCTTGATAATAAAATAATAATCGTTGATTGGATACCCCATTCTCGCCTGTGTTTGAAAGTTGTGGGTTCGAGCCCGTATAGAACTTGCAGTCTAGGCTGCCTCCAGTGTTTAAAACCAAAGTTACATCCACCTGTTCGGATCAACATTATAAAAATAATCCATGCATTAGATTTTGTGGAAGTTTGCTTGTATTTTTAAGTGAAGTTTCTTCAATTCAGTTTGAAGTGGATAACAAGCCCAAAGGCTCCCACTCTGATAGAATAATAATATTAATAATTCTTGCATTTGATAGAGTACCTTATCATGTCTTCTAGACGTCTCAAATGGTTCGTAGAATTTACTGTAAGGTGAATTGACTGCACATTTGTGGGCGAAATGCAATAGTCAATTGCGCACAGCAGCGTCCCCACACATAAGAACATAAGAAATAGGAGCAGGAATAGGTCATTCGGCCCATGGAGCCTGCCCTGCCATTCAATCATGGCTGATATTCTACTCTAACTCCAGCTACCTGCCTCATCCCCATACCCGTTAATCCCTTTATAAATGAGAATTCAATCTAACTCAGTCTTGAATATGTTCAAGGACTCTGCATTAACAGCCCTTTGGGGGTCATATGAGATGTATAAGATAAGGAAATTTGCCCAAGGTTTCGCCCTGGATGGAATCAAACCCAGGTCTCTTATTGTGAGGCAAGTGCTCTAACCACTGAGCCACAGGGGTCCAGGGCTTTGACACATCTCGAAATCACTATATTTACATACGGCAGAAGCCCGTTTATCTGTGACTCGATGCACTGGCACTTCCGTATAACCGGAACGCCCCTAAAAAAGTCCCCATTCGCTAAACCGGAACTTATCCGGAACAATAGCAGTGGAGCATTTGTAAATACATAAATAATAACATAACAGAATATTATATTGGTACTTACTGTTAAAATTACTCTCTTGCTCTGTTTACCTTTGCTGGTAGATGCTGAACATGAAGCCATGATGCTGCAGTTGAAGTTTATAATCCAGCGAATCGCTGGACTGTACACCTCAATCAGTAAAGGTGAGAAACGCACGAGAGTAGTTTTAGCAATAAGTACCAATATAATATTGTGTTATTATCTGTTATTTCTTAGTCTGGTGTGTATGGTGTGTGTTAAAATAACTTTTAATTGTTTTGTAGTGGATTTTCGGCTGCGGGCTGACCGAATATCCGGCAGGCGCTTTAACCAGCATTGGCCAGGTCCTGCGGATGCCGGATAAATGGGCTTTTACTGTATATTGAGAGAGAGAGAGAGAGAGAGAGAGAGAGACACACACATACAGGAGATAGAGACCCAAATACAGGAGCTCCTGTAGCTCAGCATTAGAGCACTCACCTTACAAGCGTGAGACATTTGTTCGAATCCAGGCAGATCAGGGCGTAACCTTGGGCAAGTTTCCTTACTCCACACACACGCCTAATCCACAGCTGTTTGTGGGGACACTGCTGTGCGCAGTGCACTGACAACATCAGCGTTCAAGGCTGCTCTCTCTACCTCTCAAAGCCAATCAGGAATCTGGGCGTCTTGTTCGACTCCGAGCTATCCTTCCCTCCCCTACATCCGATCCATGACCGGCAGCCTTCCATCACCTCCACAATATTGCCAGACTCCACCACTACCTCACTCCCCACGCCGCTGAAACTCTCATCCACGCCTTTATCACTTCCAGGCTCGACTACGGGAACTCTCTCCTCGTCGGCCTCCCCAGCTCCTCCCTTCACTGGCTGCAGATCATTCAGAACTCTGCAGCTCGTGTACTCTCCCGTACCAGGCTTCGCGACCACATCACTCCCACCCTCGCCCGTCTCCACTGGCTCCCCATCCCCCAGAGGATCGAATTCAAGATCCTTGTCCTCACTTTCAAGGCCATTCACAGCCTTGCCCCCGCCTATCTCTCTGACCTACTGTCTCCCTATCAGCCTGTCCCCTCCATTCAGCAGACTCAGGCCTGCTCTGCGTCCACCACCCTAACTGCCCAACATCAGCGGCCGGGCTTTCAGCCTCTCTGGTCCCACACTGTGGAACTCCATCCTGCAGCCCCTCCGCCTCGCTTCCTCACTTTCCTCCTTCAAGGCCAGTCTCAAGACCTTTCTCTTCGACCGCGCCTTCGGCTGCCCCACTAACTCTTCCCTCTCTCCCACTCTCCTTCCCCTTCCCCCTACTTTGACCCTCCCCGCACCCCCCCGCTCGGGTCCTGACCAGACTGTTTAGCGCTTTGGGACGTCCTCCAGACGTGAAAGGCGCTATATAAGTGCAATTTTGTTGTTGTGCACAATTGGCTGCCGCATTTTGCCCACAAATATACAGGCAATTCACTTTACAGTATATACCGTGAAGCGCTTTGAGATGTCGATAAGATGTGAAAAGTGCTGTATCAAATACTGTACAAGGATTATTATTATCAAATATATGGATTATTATTATGATTATTTTGGATGCCTGGCACCTGCCCTGATGTTGTGCCCACTTGCTCACAAACAGAGGTATAGATTTACCTGTAATCATTAAAGCTCATCTCTCGATCATTGGTAACTTACCTAAGGTTCTTGACATGACGGGCAACGCAGAACTCAGGACTAGGATCGACACACAATTTCCAATAATCTATTGAAAAAAAACAAATGCATCACTTTCCCGTATCCTTCCTTTCTTAGTCATAAAACAAATCCAATGCCTACTCTAAAACTGTTAGAATAGGGAGAGCTTTTGATTACGACACCAAGCAACAGCAACAACAACAAAATTACACTTGTATAGCGCCTCGCAGCATCTCACATTCTTTATACAGGGATTATCTTAAATCAGAACTGGAAGGTGTTGATTTTAAAAAACAATGAATGATGTATTTATGGCAGTAAATCGTCAATTGTAGGGAGAAGCGGTGGGGGGAATACTGTGAGGTCAAACAAAACCAGGTGGCAAGGAAAGGTTTTCACCCACAAAATATACAGCTGGCTTCATTTCACAGCCTATTCTGTGAAGCGCTTTGAGACGTCTTAAAGACGTGATAAGGCGCCGTATCAAATGCAGCAAATCCTGTCAAACGAAGAGCATCATACAGTGAACACTTCCTCTCAGAAAGTACATAAAAAGTCTTTTTAAAAATTTTTTTTTTTTAGCAATGACTTCCTTTTTTCATCCACACATCACCGCGAACAATTTTATGAGGATTACTGCTCAGGTCAACTCTCACGTTGGAATTTGCTATGGGGCAAATAAAGCGAAACGCAAATGTTTTTTTCTGTCCCTTCATATTTAGGAACAGTGCAATTCACAGCCCACCGTTAAGCTAAACTACCGATGACTCCTCAAAATGTTTCTCAGTGCATCACTTCTGTTTAAAACCATAGAGAGAGGAGAGAAAAAAAAAGGATTCTAGCAAGGTTCTGTCTAGCAAAAGCTTTAAATCTCTAATGTATACAGAGAAATAACACCATCTGCCCAGTGACTATTTTTGATGTTTCAGATCTTCAATCTCAACGCCTTGCTTTGAAGAAGGCGTTTCTGTGGACACTCTTAAGTCAACTGAATTCTACGGCTTACACTTTAGCATTAGAGGTACAATTAGCTCAATTAAAGTTACTCATTAGCAGATGTTTCCCTTTGAAGAAAAGCCCTTTCACTGGATTTCTATAGCCGGTTAACAAGTCTTCCCCCCCATCCCCGAGCTATTTACAAGTGAATGGACGCCATCCAAACTAAACAAGAGAGAGAGAGAACATCCCTTTTCTCTACACAGCCCGGGTTTTGTGAAAATCTTCCCCGGTTTGTGTTGACGCAGGACACAAACAAATATTGATGGTGCCAAATGAGCCGTTAAAAAAAAAGGCAATTACTGAAGAGAAAACGGCCAGCGATCTTGAGTGCCGACTGAGGTAGGCGCATACACAAACATCATCACCTCGGCTTTAACCACCCCCCTCCACCCAACTTACCTTAGGCATCGTTGTGTCGTCTTTCGTGGGAGTGAGGCTGGCAAAGAAACGTAGGCTGTAGAAACCGACGACAGAAGACACCATCAGATAGCTGTGGGAATGAAGGCAAAGAACTTCCACAGAGGGGGTAGGTGCGGGGGGGGAGGGGGGAGTGGAGGGGTGAGGAATGCGAAGATTTCTTTGCTATCCCATCCTCGGCCCAGCTCCTTCAGTTCGCCTTCAATAAAAAGTTGTGGAACAACAATGGGCTCCCTCTCAAGTGTCTCTCTGTGTGGTGGTGACACGGCCCAGGCTATTTATTACCCCCTTGTTTTCCCCCCTAGGTCTAAACTCCTTAGAAAAATAATCACTGCGTTCCCAAGAAAAAGGGTTTAGAATACTTGTTAACAGACACAGCGCTAGAGGGAGGGAGGGAGTGAGGGAGAGAGGAAAAAAAGGATACAAAATCAGGATGATTTCAATCGCAGCCCCGACAAAACCAAAGGCAGACAGGGAGGCCTTGCCCAGGCCGAGTTCCTGAAACGAGGTTAAAAAAAACAGTAGTGTGAGTTGCTCTCCCGTGAATCTAACCTATTGCACGCGCAGACAGACAGGACAGATACAGACAGACGCACACACACACACACACACACACAGACAGACAGACAGAGGTAGAGACACATACACAAAGGAACAGCATATCTGTGTGTATGCATTTTAAACCAAGGCTACTTATTTTCATAACGGTAACAAATCTTATCTACCATAATTACGCATAACAACTGCAGGAGTTGGGAGTTCATAGAATCATAGAATCTTATGGCACAAGAGGAGGCCATTCGGCCCATCGAGTCTGTGCCGGCTCTTTGAAAAGAGAAATTTAATCCCACTCCCCAGCTCTCTCCCCATAACCGCGCAAACCCGTCTTCCCCAAATAAATGTCTACCTCTCTTTTAAAGGTTGTTATCAAATGGCTCCTCCACCACCTTTTCAGGTAATGCATTCCAGATTCAAACAACTCGCTAGGTGAAGACATTTCTCCTCATCTCCCCTCTGCTTCTTTTTGAAACTATTTTAAATCTGTGACCACGAGTCACTGATATGCCCACCAGTGGAAACAGTTTTTCCCTACCTACTCTGTCGAATCCCCTCATGATCTTAAAAATCTCTATTAGGTCTCCTCGCAACCTTCTTTGTTCCAATGAGAATAAACCTAGCCTCTCTAGCCTTTCCTCATAGCTGAAGTTCCTCATTCCTGGTATCATCCTAGTAAATCTCCTCTGCACCCTTTCCAATGCCTTAACATCCTTCCTAAAGTATGGTGACCAGAATTGTACACAGTACTCTAGCTGAGGCCTCACCAAAGTTTTATAGTTTAGTCAGAACTTCCTGATTTTTGTACACTATGCCCCATTTATAAAACCTAGTATCCTGTATGCTTTTTTGATAGCCTTGTCTACCTGTCCTGCCACCTTCAAAGAATCACTCACACAAAGCCCCAGGTCTCTCTGTTCCTTCACACTTCTTAAAATTGCACTACCTAGCTTATATTGCCTCCCCTCATTTCTCCTCCCAAAACGCATCACCTCACATTTCCCTACATTAAACATCATCTGCCATGTGTCTGCCCATTTTACCATTCTGTCTATATCTTCTTGCAGATGACTACTATCCTCCTCACTATTTACTATTTTTCCTAACTTTGGGTCATCTGCAAAAGTTAAATTAAAAAATGTAATAGAAAAGCATTCTTCATTTTACAATGTTTAACCACAGTATTCTCATCAAGGTAATCAGTTCCTACAGAAAATATTTGGTTTTGTTTCAAACTTCAATAAGTTCAAAAACCTGAGAACGTGAATATTTTTCCTTTCCTTTGAGCTCAGGATTTTAACAAATATTCCTGGCATAACCGACAGAAAAAGGATCGGGAAACTTTATATTATTAACAAAAGGTGACGGAAAGTCTTAAAAGGTGAAACTCATAACTGATCCATGTCTGCAACTGGTATCAAAGTCAACAACCCGCTTGACAGTATAATCTGTGAAGCGCTTTGAGACATTGATAAGATGTGAAAAGTGCGATATCAAATGCAAGGATTATTATTATTATTAACAAACTACTGTGTTATACAAGTTAGGTGGATACAGAGAAACAGGCACTTCATATTTAAATGTTAACTAACTGACAGTCTCAGTTAGAGAACGACATAATGAATCTGATGAATAAAAAAAGAACTCCTAAGCGAAATGAGGAACGCAGTTCAAAATACACTTTTTCACCCAGTAGCTTTGCTAAAGTAGTATTTCTTTGACCTGTTATTTATTCCCTTAGAAATAAATAAGCAAGTGACACAAATAAATCCCAAACCTACAATGGACACTATGTGTTAGTTAGCCTGCGAACATCAAAAGCTCATCTTGGGATACAGAAATTCTTGTTACGCTATTTTTGTACCTCACCACAACATAAGATCAAAAAGTTCACAGATCACCAAGCTATGATTAAAGTCAGAAATCAGTTTTTTTTCCCACATTAATTACACAAGTCCATTTTGCCAAAAGGTTGATCTGATTTGGGGTGGGGTTGGAGCCAAGTAACTTGTGAAATGAATATCTCCTACAAAGGGAGACAGCCAAAGCCAACAAAATGAATCCACTACATTAAAATTATATGGTTTACATATGTACACCCCCTTGAGTATTACATTGTTACAGTGGCTTTAATGAAAGTGTGAAAGATTTTCACAATGTTCCACCTCCGTCGCGTTAAGAAAATATTTATCCCTCCTTTTCCACCTGAGCCAGGTGTTGTCTGCAGCACATGAAGGTGCTGCTAATTTTAGGAATTTAAGTCACGACTGAGGAGCACCACCACCATCTTGTAGAACTCCTTCCCCCACTCCCCGTCCTCAGCTCGGGTCTGAATCAATAACTGTCCAGCGCCTTGGGACGTCCTCCTGATGTGAAAGCTGCTATACAAATGTAGTTTTGTTGTTGTTGCTAATGACAGAGAAACAACCCGGGTCCATCAACATGGCTTGGAGGGGGGTGGGGAGAGAGGCAGATGGCTGGCGTAGGGACATATTCACTTGTGTTAACCATGCTAAGCCACAACTGTAGAGTAGCCCCAGCTCGACAAACAGCAAGATGTTTACAACACTAACAACAAAATTACACTTGTGTATCGCCTTTCACGTCAGGAGGACATCCAAAGGCGCTAGACAGTCTGGGTCCTGCAGCTCAGTTTAGGGCACTCGTCTCACAAGCGAGAGGACCGGAGTTTGATTCCAGGGCAGAACAAAGCATTGGGCAGACATTTTTGTTTACCTAGAAGTAATTCAGTTGTCAGTCGATTGGCGGATCGATTGTGCCGGCTGTATTATTAATAATTCTGTCATTCAATCCACGATTGTTTGTGGTGACACCAAAATGCCGCGTTTCACCAACAGAAATATACAGTCCATTCGCTTTACAGTATATTCTGTGAAGCGCTTTGAGACCTTGATA
Organism: Hydrolagus colliei; assembly: GCA_035084275.1. Taxonomy (NCBI): domain Eukaryota; kingdom Metazoa; phylum Chordata; class Chondrichthyes; order Chimaeriformes; family Chimaeridae; genus Hydrolagus; species Hydrolagus colliei. The sequence continues at coordinate 39,175,704 of CM068743.1, read as the reverse complement.
AAATGTGATAAGGCGCTATATCAAATACTAGGATTACAGTGATGGGTTGCATTATGAAACTGTGTCCCGGCATAAGTCAGGTGCAGGGGAAAATATTAAGCAGGGGTGGGCAGGGGGGAGATGGGTTAAAAAGACGCAAAGTAAATTAATTAATTAATTAATTAAAATGACAAAGGGGACATATCAACACTCATGACCATCACATTGGAATAATCCTTACATTTGATAGATAGCACGTTACTTGATTTGTTGAGACGTCTCAAAGTGCTTCACAGAGACATACAGTAAAGTGAATTGACTATACATTTTGTGGGTGAAATGTGACCGATGTCAATTTTTGTTCAGGGGGAGGGAGGGGAGGAGATAGGTGGAAGAGATTAAATAAGGAACGGTTAAAGAGAGATGAAAGCTGGAGATGAATACGTGGAAATATTTACTGAGAATGTACCGTGAACCGTGGTGATTATTTACTACTTCAGGAACAAAAAGAGGTATTTACACACCTTGAGCTACATCACAGCAACAAAATTCAATACAATTCACGCTGCAACAACGACCAAAGGAAGCTGCAGAGTAAGATCTTACAGAGCTATTCTGATGCCTGTGCATGACTGCGCCAAAGTTCACTATCAGAAAACATTTGGCGTTCAATAGAGTGCATATTTTGATCAGCTGTAATTTTTGAAATTTCTCCCATCCCTTTTATGTTTCCACACAGTATGCTTCACGTAGCTTTTTGTGTGTCGGGGTGTGGTGGGAGGAGGGGGGGGGGAGCGTTAGGGGAGAGGAAGAATAGCGCAAAGAAAAATTAAGGTCAGGGGACGGACTGTAGGGGTAAAAAAACCGAATGTTTCTCAAGATTTTAACGGCACTTTTTTTTTGGGGGGTGGGGGAGTCAAATGTTTTTGTGGCAAACTGCTTTTCACAAAGATCAGACAAATTCACACACTTCACCAGTCGTTTAATACGAGGGAGGAGGAGTGGGGGGGAATGAGACCCCGTGTGTTTCTTGAAACACCTTTAAGTTTGGAGCAGAATTGTTCGGGCTGATGAATAGATAGCATTCCTTTATGTAACGTCGGCGTACAATTCTTTTGACTGGCGTTTACCTCGGATTCCTTGAACTTTGCAAAGAATGCTTAACTACGTGGAAAAGAATGCCGTGCAGATTAAACTTCTAAGACTCGCTTAAATACAGTACTCCCCTGGCGAATGTAAACATGAGCAAACAATGGGTACGCCAAGGTGTGAATGATAAAAGCTGGAACTTAATCAAGAGTCGGGAGACAACCACACAAGAGTTCAAGGACTGGCTGGTTTTGGGGCCTTTTTAACGCAGCGGGCAGGAAGCCAGCCAGTCTATACCACAAAGCCAGAGGTCATCGTACAATCTTGTAGCGCAGAAAGGAGGCCATTCGGCCTATCGTGCCAGCTCTCTGATAGAACTATCCAACCAGTTCCGCTCCCTTGCTCTCACCCCATACATATTCTTCTCCTTTTCGAGTCCTTGTCCGATTCCCTTTTGAAAGATTAGTCAAATCTGTTTCCATCAGCATATTCCAGACCATAGCAACTGGGTAACAACTAACTCTCTCCCTCTTCTGGTTCTCTTTCCAATCATCTTAAAATCTGTGTCCTCTGTTTAACGACCCACCTACCTACCGGTGGAAAATTTCTCCCTGTTTACTCCCTGTCAAGGCTCTCCACATAACTAAAGACCCCTCATCCCTGGTGCCATTCTGACAAATCTCTGCTTCAAAGCCCTGACAGACTTTTCCTACATATAGTATGGTGCCCGGATTTGGATACAATGCTCCAACTGTGGCCTAGCTAACAACATCTACAAAATGACACCTGTATTGCGCCTTTCACGTCAGGAGGACATCCCAAGGCACTGGAGAGTCACTGCTTCAGACCCGAGCTGGGGATTGGGGTGGTGGGGGGGGAGACGTAGGCAGGTGGGGAGTGGAGGGAAAAGGGGGATTAGGAGTTGCAGATGGGTCCGTCGAAGAGGAGGGTCTTGAGGTGGGACTTAAAGGAGAAGGTCAGGGAGGGGGCAAGTGAGGTGGAGGGACTGCAGGATGGAGTTCCAGAGGTTGGGGGCAGAATAACTGAAGGCTCGCCCGCCCTTGGTGGGGCGGAGGATATGGAGCAGGCCGGAGCCTGCTGAGCGGAGGGAGGGGGCGGGTGGGTTGGTAGGGGGGTTAGGAGGTCACGGATGTAGGGTGTAGTGAGCTTGTGGAGGGCTTTGAAAGTGAGATCTTGAATTGAGTCCTCTGGATGATAGGATCGGGCAAAAATGGGGTCATCACAAAGTTTGGAGCGGTGGAGGTCATGGGTCACAGAAACCCGTATCTTACAAAGATTTAACAGAACTTCCACAACTTAACATGCGACAGTAACCCAACGACCCACAAAAGTAGGACCAGCAGGTTTTCATTTTGCAGACCCTATGATAATTTGATGGACTTAAAATACAAGCACAAACAATATTTCCATATTATACAGTACAGTTTCAAAAGAGAAGTCGGGCAAGTATTACTTACCCGTGATCCCTTTGGCATTGCAGTTTCATCAAGCAACAAAGCCAGAATGTTGAAAGCCACCAGGAGGACAGAGATGGTCTGCAAAACATTTTTAGACGTTACAAAGTGGGTATCTTTGACAAATCTCGCCCCCCCCCTCCGTGGACTATTTAGAACCAAACAAAAATCGCAACCCACAGCATCATGGAGCTCCTGTAGCTCAGTAGTTAGAGCACTCGCTTTAAAAGCTTGAGACCTTGTGTTTCGAATCTAGCCAGGTCAGGGCGAAACCTTGGGCAAGTTTCCATACTCCACACACACGCACCTAATAATAATCCATCCCCAAAAAAACACAATAATAAAAATTGGTCATTTCAATCCACGACTGTTTGTGGGGAAGCTGCAGTGCGCAATTGGCTGCCGCGTTTCACCCACAAATATATACAGTCATACAAATATTACAGTATATTCTGTGAAGCATTTTGAGACATCTCAAAGACGCGTAAAGCACTACAATCAAATGCAAGAATTATTACTATTTTAAAACTTCGAAAGCCATTCGTCAGGAAGCTGGGTTGCTCTTGAGTCTTAAATGGGATGTCGTGCTGATGTGCGCGATATATGAACGTATTTCGCTGTTATTCTGAAAAAGATACCGCAGCATTCAAACAAACAGTGGAATGGATGACATGTTCTTTCGCAATGCAAAAGTTGGCCAAACGTCATTGTGAAATTATCGTGACGTTGTCATCCACAAGAATTCCTCCCAACCAGCCGACCTCATAAAATAACTCACGGTGCCAGACAGCAGGATTAACATGACAACGGGGTACACCAAATTCCTCTCCCACGCGGATGCTTTCTTACGTCGCTCTGTAGGAAGAAAGTATTAAAATTCTACGCGTTAAGACTCTTCCTCGAGAGATAAAAAACAGCCGAGGGTCCAATGAATAAATGCAATGGCTCATTTAGGTGCTTCTCCGTTAATAATAAACCGTGCCCCCAACAAATCTATAATAAATTGGTCGTTTCAATCCACGACTGTTTGTGGGGATGCTGCTGTGCGCAATTGGCTGCCACGTTTCGCTCACAAATATAAAGTCAATTCACTTTACAATGGATTCTGTGAAGCACTTTGAGATGTCTAGAAGACGTGATAAATGCTGTATCAATGCAAGGATTATTATTATTATTACTCAACTGAATTTTTGCGCACACGCACACACACACATAAATCTAAACTTCACTGTCAACTTTTTTTAAAAAAAATTCAGTCAAAAGATAATTAAAGTTCCAGGAGAAACCTTTGAGACGCACAAGATTTTCCATATACGGTTGAAACGCATAAAAAAATTAATTTACAGTAAGTTCATACCCAGCTTTGACTTTATGCCTCTCACACCATCCAATTCCTGTTCAAGATCATCTGGATTGTATTCGGAATAGGAAGTAATAAACATTCCTGGTGGGAAAAGAAGCACAGGAAAAAGGCTTTTAAAAGAGAGGTGGATGGTTATTTGGGGAGGACGGGTTTGCAGGGTTATGGGGAGAGAGAGAGAGAAAGCCAGAGAGAGGGATTGACTTTGAAATAGCTCTTGTCAGAGCGGGCATAGACTCGATGGGCCAAATGGCCTCTTTTTTTGCTGTAAGCCTCTATAAAAAGCCTCACATTTATCCAGCAGGGTGTGAACAAAGATGGAACCTCAGTTATACAACTGGATCATTGTAAGTATTATTATTATTATTATGAAGTTATCAATCTTCCCAATTGTACTCCGTGCTTCACTCCACCAGCCTCCCAGCTTAGTCATATGTGACCAGATAGGGGAAAGAGAGAAGGGAAAGCAAGCAAAGTCTTGGAAGTGACACAGACAAAAACAACTAAATAACTGTTGGGATGACCCATTACAATACTGGCATAGAATGAAAAAATAATGGGATCTCCTAATCAGCTTTGGAAAAGATAAGACGTCGTCTCAAAATTTTAGTAGCAAAAATCCATCAAAGCACACCCTTCATGACTAGTAAATTAAAAATAATATAATACTAATAACAGAAGCAGAGCAGGGAGATAAATATTGGAATATAAATATATATATAATAATAATAATCCTTGCATTTGATATAGCGCTTTTCACATCTTATCGATGTCTCAAAGCGTTTCACAGAATATACTGTAAAGTGAATTGACTATATTTGTGGGAGAAACGGTCGTGGGTTGAAATGACCAATTTTTTAAAATTATTGTGGGGATATTTTTTGGAGGGATTATTATTGTGTGTATATTATATATATATTTATATATATATATATATATATATATATTTATATATATCGTACTCAGAACTTCCTAACTTCACTCTACGAGCGTAACCTTCCACTGCTTGAAAAAAATATATCAATCATTTTCCAACTTGCTCACCACATGAATGTCAGGAGTGAAGTCAACCATCCCAAATCTCTAGACCTTGCTTGCTGGGGCCTGCTCGAGATATTTATTGTGGGCTTGCAATCGAAACCGCTGTACAGTTCATTTAAAGTCACTTAACAGTTTAATTTTGTTATCTTTCCAGTTCTGAGACACAGATTCAGTTGCTCAAAGAGGGAGGAAAAAAAGAAAAGCAGTGGAGTGGCTAGATTGCTTGATACTAACCCCAGGCAGATCAACTAGCAGATCAACACCAATTAGTTCACTCCTAACACTGTAACTGGCATCAAATACAACAACCTTTCATCTGCGTTGAATAGGTAATGAAAATTAAATGTCTTTGATCAAATAAGTGTTTTTGATCCCACCACACCCAGCGCCTCTTGAACCTGAGAACTAATAGCTGTAGGCAACAAAAAAAAATGACACGTCTATCATCCAGGATAAGTCACATTATAATTCAACATATTGAGAACATACGTAGGAAATCACCACAAATGCCATGTAAAAAAATATGTCAAATTATCAAAGCAAATAGCAGAACAAGTCACCACTGTGCAAGGCATTGTTCTAGGTGAATAGAGGAGAGATCACAACCGCTTTTTTTCTCTCATTATAGTACTTTTCCTGTTATTTCCCTTTGCCTCCTCCTCCTCCCCCACCTCCCCCCCCTCCCCCACCACCGCCACCCCAGTTTAGCCGCTCACTCATCTTAATCCATCCTCCAGTAACAGGAAGTCAGAGTGATGGACAGTGGCACACACTATAATTTTGGTCACAAAGCAAAAGTTTAAGAGGTGGGGAGGCTGTTGCTCATCATAACCTGAGGTGGACAGTTAGGTACTTATTTACCTCCCACAATGCGATTGAGATACGCAAACACAGTCTTCTGACTTAAGCACTGGGTAAGAGTCAACCCCCCCCCCCACACCCCATCCCCGTCAACAGTGGATAAGAAACTGGTATATAGGTGCCCTATGGCTCAGTGGTTAGAGCACTTGCCTCGCAAGCAAGAGACCTGGAATCGATTCCCAGCCAGGTAAAGTTTCCTTACTCCGCACGCCTCTGTTTGCCTAGCTATCGGTAAGAACCCGGTTGTTAGTTCCTTTTTCTCGGGTAATAATTACTTTAACAAAAATTGGGGCACTTCAATCCATGACTGTTTGTGGGACAAATTGGCTGCTGCGTTTTGCCCACAAAATATAGAGTCAATTCGCTTTACGGTATATTCTGTGAAGCGCTTTGAGCCATTTCAGCAGACGTAATGAGGATTATTATTATTATTACCCATACAGCTATACCTATTGTAAATGTTTCAAATATTCCAAATCAAATAATAACATGTTCATAAATGAAACTGTTCATTAGGCAAAGATATTTGCTAAACTTCTGGCAAAGCACACAAGTTTTAAGTCAACAATTGCCGTTTAATTAATGGGTTATTTTCATTCTCTGATTGGAAGAAAATGTCACCCAGAATGTCATTCCTACCTTCCGAATAATGGATAACCTTCCAGGAACCTCAAGCTCTCCAGGACACTACCCCCGTATGAATGGCTCCTATATCATTGCAAGTTATCGTTGTGGAGCTCCTGTAGCTCAGTGGTTAGAGCACTCGCCTTACAAGCGTGAGACCTGTGTTCAAATCCAGGCATGTCTGGGCGAAACTTTGGCCAAGTTTCTTTACTCCACACACACGCCTAATAATAATCCCTCCAAAACAACACACAATAATAAAATTGGTTATTTCAATCCACGCTGTTTGTGGGGACGCTGCTGCGCGCACAATTGGCTGCCACGTTTCACCCACAAATATATAGTCAATTCACTTTACAGTACATACTGTGAAGCGCTTTGAGATGTCTAGAAGACATGAGCAGCACTATATCAAATGCAAGGATTATTTTATTAAGTTGTCGTTGTTGTAAATCTCCTCCAGGAGATGTGAAGAAACTTAATGTAGATGCTCACTCGAGCTAATTAAATTGGTTCAACATTACCCCCCACCCACACACCCCCATCACCATAATGAATGAGAGGATTCTTTTTTGTGCCAAGGCTTCCTGACCCAGAGTATTGAAAGAAGATAACCCTAGTCATTCAATCACTGGCTATTTGTGAGTCATCGCTGTGTTTTATTATGTGTTTTAAAAAAATAAAAAGTATTGAAAGGTTATACAGATTATACAGTAGTATCTGCCCCATACCCCCAAGCAGTTATAATATATAGTCAGTCACGTGGAGCTATAGCCAAATAACATAATTGCAACCTGTTCATTTTTTTCCCCTCAAATCATTTATAGCACTAACAAATTGCAGCGGTAATTTAAATGATAGATTCTCGTGCAACCTTGAAAGGTACACATGGGAAGAGGAAAAAAAATCAACCGCATCAATTAATAAAAGGGAGTGATAGAAATTGATTTTGCATTTGGTTCTGTGTGGTTTTTTTTTCTCTCTACGCCCTGGAATTTCGTAACCATTAATTCCCTTGGAAAAGTCTAAATGTTTCTCACATAAATCCTATTGCTACTGAAAAGTGAGAGTTCGGCGCAGTTTATCATCCGAATGATTCATATATGCTTTCAATCCATCTTCCTCCCCATCTACCGTATTCAGCTGCCACCTGCGGGCAGGCGGGCATGCAGGTGGGGGGTGGTGGGGGGGGAAGGAAGAAAAAGATTACATTGGTACCACCTACCATTTATCCTTCTCATAAGTGCTTCCTCCTGCAGGCTGACACAGTAAATTTGTTCATCCAAATCCTCGAGTATCTACAGATTGAATCAACGGAAAACAATTCATCAAATCAAAAATGTGCCACACACACACGCCTGAAATTTGTAGGTGTTTTGCCTTCAAATCCAATTACGTTTTTTTTAAAAAACACCAAACACATAAAGGATTTTAGTATTCCAGATTTTCTTTTAACCAGTCAGTCAGTCAGTCCGTAGCATTTTACAATTGAGCACAGCAGTGTAATGAGGAACAATTTTCATCACAGGAGAGAGGGAGAGTGAGAGAGAAAAATATATACGGAAATATTTCAGGTTATATAAAAAAACACAAAATCAATTTCTATATTGTGTTCTTTCTCTTCTGTACACAACAGGGCACTCTTTTCCAAGTCCTAAGTACTAAAGAACATTGTCTGTAATCAGACTTGCAAGATCGGCTTGCATTAGTTGCTAAGAGAGGGCTTGCAATGTCAGCGTCGCGATATATATATATAATTCACCGCCGCCTTCGCAGTAGGCAATTCAGTATTGCTCAGCAAAGTGTCGTAATTGTTCATTCTAGGTTACAAAGTTAATTATCTCATAACAGCTTCCCTTCTGAAACGCCAGCCATTCTGATGACATGGTAATAGGGTCTCTACTGGAAAAGATGAAAATTAATTTCAATCATTCCGCGAGCTACCCAGGCAAAAAAGTCTTTTTTTTGGGTGGGGGGGGGGTTCAAATGTCCTAATTTCTCAAACATTAATATGCCTTCCACTTTTTACGCTCCTTCTTATTTAGGTCAATCAAGCACAATTATCAGATTTTAAACGTTTGAGTTAACTATTAAAGGTAACAGTGTTTTTTGGGGGGGTTAGCAAATCAAATATGTATTTAATGATCACAAAGTACCTAAGGCTTTAAACACATGCACAATTGCAAGGTCTCCCAGCATACATGGAATCAGATTCTTAGGAACATATTCCCCAGGAATAATAATAATAATAATCCTTGCATTTGATATATACACGTCTTTGAGACGTCTCAAAGCCCTTCACAGAATGTACTGTGGAATAAATGGCCGCGTGTTTTGTGGGCGAAACGCAGCAACCATTTGTGCACAGCAGAGTCCCCACAAACAGCGGTGGATTCAGGAACCAAATTATTATTATTACTATTTTTTGAAAAGGGATTATTACTCCACCCCCACACCACCAGGAAATAGCTAATATGATAAGAATGGATCGAGAAGATTCCAGTAGCATTGGAGATTGCGTCCTTTGAGTTAGGTCAGAACAAAAGAATAAGAACAAACATTTTAAACGTTTAGAGATTGACGGCGGATTCCATTCTTTCCCCTTCTGGAGAGAGAAGCTGTAATGGTTGAGCTGGGGGAAAGCGAGAGTAGATACAAGATGGAAGTTAAAAGCAACACATCAGGAGACTCCCTGGTGTGTCAGTGAGTTTGTTTTGTGTGTACGTATGCACATGAACCTCAACAGATTTAAGGTCCACGGGTTCAAACTCAGGTCTGTGATGTTGGAAGTTATATAGGCAGCAAAATGAGATGTGAGATTATAGGGTTTATAATAATATATAATAATCCTTGCATTTGATAGTGCTTTTCATGTCTTGTCAACGTCTCAAAGCACTTCACAGAATATACTGTCAAGTGAATTAACTGAATATATTTGTGGGCGAAACGTGGCGGCCAATTGCGCACAGCAGCGTCCCCACAAACAATCGTGGATTGAAATGTCCAATTTTTATTATTGAATTTTTTTTGGACAGATTATTATTAGGCGAGTGTGTGTGTGTGTGTGTGTGTGGAGTAAGGAAACGTGTCCAAGGTTTTGCCCTGACTGACCTGCCTGGATTCAAAACACAGGTCTCATGCTTGAAAGGCGAGTGCTCTAACCACTGAGCTACAGGGACTCAAACTCCGTAAATCGGTTGTGACAGGGATGCAGCCAACACCAATAACGGTGGGTAGACTGCGACCAGAGCAAAGCAAAGGAGCCTAAGTTCCACAGAGCTCAAGCAAGTACGGGCTTCAAAATCGTCTAGGAATTGACGTCAAAACAAAACAACCCAAGGCGAAACCGACTGGCGTACAAAGGCTGGAGATAATAACGTGGGGAGAACCCACAGGGAAATCACAAACCAGTGACCCGAGACGCATCCCCTCAGGAAGACAGCAGAGCAGTGTGTGTATGTGCAGTGGGGTCGGGGGGGGGTGGGGGGTGGGGAAAACGACACACATTTATAAACCGCGCATCGGATCGAAAAAGAAAAACCACATGCTGCGCTGCGTGGTCGAAGACCATCACTTAAGAGACGCACCACATCGCCTCCCGCTCAGCGATGTCACTCGAGGGGCTTCACAATAACGGCTTTGAAACAGAAATCTGACAACTTTAAAAATGTGAGCAAATGGAAATGGCCACCTGAGCAAAAAATCACTCAGAGAGAGAGAAAGAGACGGAGAGGAAGGGAAGGTGGGAGGGAAGAAGGGAGAGAGAGAGAGAGAGAGAGAGAGAGAGAAAGAGACGGAGAGAGAGAGAGAAAGGGGCGGGCGGGGGGGGGGGGTGGGTAAGCAGGGAAATTGTTGGCAAGGCAGCAATCTCAGCGATTAGCAACAGGGCAGCAGGTCTATTAAAATTAATCAGGAATTCAGTGAATTTTATAGGCTTCTGTACCAATCAAAAGCAGTGCAGGGGGTTGTGTGGATTGTGTGCAGGTTGTGATAGATGTGACTATGGCAGAGGAAGCACTTTAAACAGAAAATACTCGCGTGTTTCTTTCTCTTTTAAAGAGAGCGCCCAAAATATTCTCTGAACTATTCTCCTGTAGCTCAGTGGTTAGCCCACTCGCCAAGCGTGAGACCTATGTTTCGAATCCAGGCAGGCAGATCAGCCATGGCGAAACCTTGGGCAATTTCCTTACTCCACACGCACCTAATAATAATCCCCCCCCCCCAAAAAATAATAAAATTGGTCATTTCAATCCACGTTTGTTTATGGGGACGTTGCTGTGCGCAATTGGCTGCCGCGTTTCGCCCACAAGTATACTTTACAGTTCACTTTACAGTATATTCTGTGAAGCACTTTGAAACATCAATAAGATGTAAAAAGCGCTATATCAAATACAAGGATTATTATTATTAATGTTTTTCAATATCAAAAAGTAGGGGGTCCATTTCTTACCTGCTCTCTCTTATGCCTGGAATTTTTTTTTAAAAAAAACACCACTAACAATAAAATGACACTTGTACAGCTCCTTTCTCATCAGGAGGACATCCCAAGGCACTGGCAGGACAGTCATTGTTTCAGACCTGAGCTGGGGTTGGGGCTGGGGAGGGAAAGAGGGGGATTTGGGGAGTGATTGATGGGATTTGTTGTTCATTTGTAATATTCATTTGTACTGTATTTCAAATGCAAGTATTATTATTATTGGTATCTTATGAGCCTTACTGGTACATTATAATGTTCATTTTTTAAATTCACCTCTGGGCACGACAACCAAACTGTTGATGACTTACCGTAGGTTTTACCAGCAACTGTCCCATCACGGTGAACATTGTAGAGAGACCCACTGGTGTACACACTAAAGAGAGACACAGAGAAAAAAGGCTATTATTTATTTATTCATTTATTTTTGAAAGACTTATTACCCAAGTTAAAAGCGATCAAATCAGATCAGATCCTACTAACCGCCAGGTAAACAGAGGAAACTTGCCCAACGTTTTGCCCTGCCTGCCCGCCCGGGAATCGAACCTAAGGCCTTTGAGAATAAACAGGCCCACACTGGTTTAGAGCCGGCTAAATGACATTAAAACCTTTGGCATATTAAAAACTATTGCTCTTTCGTTCTGTGGAAAATTGTAGCTCAGCGGTTAGAGCATTCGCCATGCAAGTGTGAGACCTGGATTCGATTCCCAGGCAGGGTGAAACCTTGGGCAAGTTTCCTTACCCCACACACACACGCACCTCTGTTTATCTAGCAGTAAGTAGGTACCCAGTTGTTCGTTGATTGGTGATGGTTTCTCGGAGGAATAATAATACATCAAAAAATAATAATTGGTCATTTCAATCCACAACTGTTTGTGGGACACAGCTGTGCGCAATTGGCTTCTTCTGTTTCGCACACAAATAATAATAATAAGAAGAATCCTTGCATTTGGTAGAGCTTTTCACGTCTTCTAGACGTCTCAAAGCACTTCACAGAATATACTGTAAAGTGAGTTGACTGTATATTTGTGGGAGAACGGTGGCAGCTAATTGCGCACAGCAGTGTCCCCACAAACAGTCATAGATTTAAACGACCAATTTTATGATTTTTTTTTTTTTGGAGGGATTATTAGTAGGAATGTGTGTGGAGTAAGGAAACTTGCCCAAGGTTTCACCCAGACCTGAATTCAAACACAGGTCTCATGCTTGTAAGGCGAGTGCTCTAACCACTGAGCTACAGGAGCTCCACTGTTATACAGTCAGTTCACTTTACAGCATATTCCCATGCAGTGCGTTGAGATGCCTTGAAGATGTGATAAGGCGCTAATATCAAATGCAAGGATTATTATTCCTTTCCTGCTATCTCCTCCCATTTGAAGTCTACTCCCTTGTACACTTTTTCCTTTCTATTATTCTCCCAATAACCTCAAAAGTTTGCTTGCCTCAAATTCATTCCCTTTATAGGCTTCCTTCAATTTCCTTTCCTGCATTTCTTCCCAGAAGATTTAACAACATTTTGGGTCCCGAGACCCCAGATGTTCCTTCAGGTCTATGTTATTAATCAGCCACTGATCATTAGTTAAAGCCAGATCCAGCGTTGCATTTCTCTGGTTAGTTTCCTAGTTTTAGTAAAAAATCTCAACAAATGCTTTCACAAGCAGACTGTCCGAAATGTGATGATTGATGCAATCTTTTTTTAAAAAACGTAAAAGCCCCCATTCTTTGAAAATTCCATGAAAAAGCGCAACGTCAGAAGTTTTTCAGAACTGATGATGATGATGTACAAAATGGTACCCCCCACCTCCTCCTCAAAAAAAAAAGTTAGGGGGAAAATGTAAAAAAAAGAAAGCCAGGAAATTCTAGGTAAAGGTCGCTTAGTGGTTAGAGCACTTGCCTTACAAGAGTGAGACCTGTGTTTCTAATCCAGGCAGATCAGGGCGAAACCTTGGGCAACTTTCCTTACTCCACACACCTAATAATAATCCCTCCAAAAATCACACAGTAATAAAAATTGGTCATTTCAATCCCCGACTGTTTGTGGGGACGCTGCTGTGCGCAATTGGCTGCCGCATTTCACCCACAAATATACAGTCAATTCACTTTGCAGTATATTCTGTGAAGTGCTTTGAGACGTCGATAAGATGTGGAAACACACATACAAAATGATTGCCAGGATATCAATAAATTTATCACCCAACAATTTATGTTTATAGAGTGCCTTTCAGGTCAGGAGGATGTCACAAAGCGCTTCACATAACAGAACGGTTGCCCAACCTGGGATGCAATTGCAAACAACATCAATAACAAAAGATGGGTATTGAGACGGCTTTTGAAGGCAGAGCGAGAGAGATAATAACAACAACAAAATGATACTTGTATAGCGCCTTTCACGTCAGGAGGACATCCCAAGGAGCTGGAAGTCACTTTTTCGGACCCGAGCTGAGAACACCGGGCGGGGTGGGAGGGGTGGAGGAAGGGAAGGAGGGGGGCATTAGGAGTTACAGAGTGGCTAAAGGCTCGCCCGCCAAGTTGGGGGCAGGTGGGTCGGGTACATGGAGCAGGCCAGAGCCTGCTAAGTGGAGGGGGCAGGCAGGTTGGTAAGGGATTAGGAGATCACGGATGTACGGTAAGCAGAGGAACTCAAGGTTGAAGTTCCAGAGACAGAGGGAGATACAGATGCATTACAGATAAAGTGGGGCAATTCAATTATTGAATCCTTTAAAGAAGAAATGCACGTTACATATAAACAAATGTACGTTTCCTCTGAAGAATTCAATTTTTTTTTAAAAAAAATTTTTGGGGGGGGGGGGGGGAGAGTGGCGGTGGGGAATCCTCTTGAAAACAAAATAGCTCGGTTCAAGAAACCATTTAAAATGTAATCCAAAACCCCAGAGTGAAACCAAGTACACGTCCAATTGTGATGTTGTTTCGCTGTGAAACACAGGCTTGTGAAATAAGAAGCTTCTTCCCTTGATCTAATTCATTCTGTTTAGTACTGTTTACATCTCACTCAGACTACTTCACCAAAAACAATTCAATTCAAAGGCTCAACCAGCGACGAGAGCATTGAGAAGAAGCTGTATGAACCATATAAACCAGAAAATACATTGCAACTTTCTATTTGGTTCAGTAGTACACATAATAATAAATAAAAGTAATAATCCTTACATTTGATATAGCGCTTTATAGAGGTCTTCTAGACTGTGTCTCAAAGCGCTTCACAGAATATGAAACAGTAAAGTGACTGTATTCACCGTAAAGTGAATTGACTGTACATTTGTGGGCGAAACATGGCAGCCAATTACGCACAGCAGCGTCCCCACAAACAGTCCATGGATTCAATTGACCAATCCATTAATTGGTTTTTTTTGAGGGATTATTATTAGGCGCGCGCGTGCGTGCATGTCGAGTAAGGAAGCTTGCCCAAGGTTTCGCCCTGATCTGCCTTGATTGGAACCCATGTTTCTCACTTGTAAGGCGAGTGCTCTAACCACTGAGCTGCAGGACTCCACACATCCATACGGAACATCATCACAGGAATTCATACCGTAGAGAAATAAAGTTTGGTATCGATGTCCATCCACAGACCATCCACTTGACAGTATATTCTGTGAAGCACTTTGAGACGTTTAAATTTCAATTGATGAGGCACTATGTCAAATGCAAGTATTATTATTATTCTAATATAGTTATACAACTTCCTCCGTATAAAATCCTTCATTTTGTTTCTCTATCCAATCACCTGTTAACAACTGGCAAGATTTCACCAAAAAATCTAAATAACACACACACACACATTGTAACTATCTCCAAACAAATACTTGACAATATTTCATTTGAAATATGAAATACTCAGAAACGACTGCTGAGTTTGAACGGTTATTCAGCATTATAAGCCTAAAATAAATCGGCCATTTCAATTCACGACTGTTTGTGGGGACGCAGCTGTGCACAATTGGCTGTCGCGTTGCGCTCTCAAAATATACAGTCAATTCACTTTACCCTACATTCTGTGAAGCGCTTTGCAATGTTACATGGGGGGGGGGGGGGGGGGAGGGGCTGAGATATTCGAGTGATTTTCTCTTTTCTTTTAAAAAAAAGGCTGACAACAATTTTCCCCCCACCTCTCAAACCCCCCCCACTCTGCATTCAGATCGTCTTGGCCTTTAGATGAAGGGAAAGAAAAACAGTCAACATCAGGTCAACTCATGCAATATTCATGTCAAATATTACATTATGAAGCCTCCTGGGATTCTGTCTGGCACTATACAGGTAGATGGGTCAAAAATGATTCCACACATCAATCCACTATTATGCGTGCATGAGCAAAGCTTCGATTATCACAGTCAATGAAGACCCATCTTTCCCTGGGAGTAAGCTTAGAAACACTTCTATTTCTTTATCCCTCCGTCTCATCCAGCCGTTTGAATCCTTCACATGTACAACGAATTCCGTCTACGCAGAGCTGCACAACTCAATCTTCTTTCGATCGAGCAAGCAACAGTGTGTGTGCCAGCGATTCTAAAAAACCCAACGGGATTGATTGCAAAATGCTCCTGTAGCTCAGTGGTTAGAGCACTCGCCTTCAAGCATGAGACCTGTGTTTCAAATCCAGGCAGATCAGGGCGAAATCTTAGGCAAGTTTCCTTACTCCACATACACACACATGCCTAATAATAATCCTTCCCAAAAAAAACACAATAATAAAAAATTGATCATTTTCAATCCACTGGGGACACTGCGGTGTGAAATTAGCTGCGCGTTTTGCCCACAAATATATAGTCAATTCACTTTACATTCTGTGAAGCGCTTTGAGACGTCTAGAAGTTGTTAAAAAGCACTATATCAAATGCAAGGATTATTATTATTAAAAGACTGTGGTAAAATTGTGGTGGTGGTAGTGGGAAGTATTTTATGCTAACTCTTTTGACTTCCCGAAGCAGTGGGTAAATGGAAGTTGAATTTGCAGCCAAGTGCTGACAGGCCAGGCTAGGTGCAACCTGCAGTCAGAAGTGGTAATAATTCTGTCAACATTCACGGCCATTTAGTGCAAAATTCTAACCGCTGTTAACTGTCAGCCTTGGTTCCGTGAACTGGGGAATAAGAACAATTTTCACTTAAGGTTTCCACAGTGCAGCAGGCTGTTACTGATCTCTGGTGGGTAATGAGTGAAACTGCTACTCAGCTGTGGTTGACACGTTTTGACGATTTGAGGGACAGAGGGAAGGAAGGAGAGAAGGAAAGAAGGGGAGGGGAGGGAGGGAAGAAGGAAGGAAGGATGAAGAGAGAAAAGGAAGGAAGAAAAGATGGACGGACAGACGAAAGAAAGGAAGGGGGGGAGAGAGGGAGGGATGTTAATTTACATACAAATTAATATCACAAATGAACCCCTAACAAATGAATATTAGACCTAAACATTTCAGAATTCATGGATAACATTGAGGATAACACCTGCCCTGTTTTCTCTGACTCCTGACTTCCCCCCACTTCACAAATCACGTTTGTACCTAAATCGCTGTCGCTATACAATCACGTCTAAAGCTTTCTCAAGTACAGACACTGTACAGCAGGCCACCCTGTGGCTCGCACAAGCCACATGCGAGAATGGAAGACCACAGCAAGGAAATAATAACCTTTACATTTGATACAGCTGCCTTATCGGGTCTTCCGAGACGTCATACAGCACTTCACAGCATATCATGTCAAGTGAGCTGACTATACATTTTGTGAGCGAAAAGCCACGGCCAATCGCGCACAGCAGCAACCCCACAAACTTGGGAGCTCCTGTGGCTCAGTGGTTAGAACACTCGCCTTACAAGCGTGAGACCTGTGTTCGAATCCAGGCAGGTCAGGGTGAAACCTTGGGCAAATTTGTTTACTCCACACACATATGCCTAATAATAATCCATAAAAAAAAACCTAATAATAAAATTGGTCATTTCAATCCACGACTGCTTGTGCGTACGCTGCTTTGCGCAATTGGCTGCCTCGTTTCACCTGCAAATAGTCAATTCACTTCACAGTATATTCTGTGAAGCGCTTTGAGATGTCGATAAGATGTGAAAAGCACTATATCAAATGTAAGGATTATTATTATTATTATTAAACTTTAGTAACACCACTTTTCCTGAGGAAAATCCCAGGAAAGCTATCCACTTTGTGCTAGGTGAACAAGAAGCGTGTTAAGTAAGGGAACTTGCCCAACGTTTCTCCCTGCTGGGAATTGAATCCAGGTTCTTTTGCTTGCGATGTGAGTGCTCTAACCACTGAGCTACCTACACAGGACCCCACAGTTTAACAAGCAGTTCTACTGGTTGGAAGTCCTACCAATTCAATTGCTTGCTCGATCGGAAAAAAACATTTATCTAAAAGATTATAAAAAATAATCCTTGTATTTGATATAGCAATCGACATCTAATCGACGTCTCAAAGCACTTCACAGAATATACTGTAAAGTGAATTGACTGTGTATCTGTGGGCAAAACGTGGCAGCCAATTGCACACAGCAGCATCCCCACAAACAGTCGTGGATTAAAATGACCAGTTGTATTATTGTGTTTTTGGGGATGGATTATCAGGCGTGTGGAGTAAGGAAACTTGCCCAAGGTTTTGCCCTGATCCGCCTGGATTTGAACACAGGTCTTACACTTGTAAGGCGAGTGCTCTAACCACTGAGCTACAGGAGCTCCACAAAAGATAGGAGGAAAGGCACCTAAGAATATGATTTATATCTAAGTAATAAAGCATAGTTAACTCACACTCAAGTAATTTGTGCCCAGCCCAGCGCAAGTGAAATTCAAGTCACATCTCACAATTTTTCATTAAATATCTTAACAAAAGCAAAAAAAATAACGGTAATCAATAGCAGATATAGGTTGCCATGAAAGGTTTTTCCCACAGTATTTGTTCTCAATATCGAGGCAGCCTCCATGAAATATGGCAAATATCTTATCACATATGGCATAAATTAGGCTACCTAATCTTTTAGCGATAGAAGAATTACTTACAGAGAAGCAGTAAACCTCCCATCAAAGAAATGCAGGAATATAAATAAGGGAGATAAAATTCCCAAAGATCTGTGGGAAACAAAAACAGAAGTTAAAAATGTTTTAATAACTGACAACTTTTCCAAGGAAAAGTTACGTTTGATACAGTTGTTTTTTTACTGCAGAAATCTATGCAGCAACTTAAAAATGCAATATAAATGCTGAAATCTAAGATTACAACGTTAAATCAAACGTAACCCAATACAATTGTGAGCTGATTTGTGTAGCTGCTACTGAAAAGTTTTTGAACTGTACGTCATGTATAGACAAGAAAGGGAAATGCAAATAAAAATTTAAAAATTGATTGAATTGCAAAATAAGATCCCAATAATAATCCTTGCATTTGAAACAGCGCCTCATCATCTCTTCCAGACGTCTCAAAACGCTTCACAGAATATACTGCAAAGCGAATTGACTATATATTTTGTGGGTGAAACGCTGCAGGCGATTGTGCACAGTCAGGAAAACGATCCGCCAATCGACAACAATTGGGTTCCTTGGCTTGGTATACAGAGGGATGTGGAGTAAGGAAACTTGCCCAACGTTTTGCCCTGATGGGAATCAAACTAAAGGTCCTCTCTCCTCCGAGGCAAGTGCTCCAACTATGAAGCTACAGGACCCCACAATGCAAAGTTACCACAAAAGTAATATATAGCCTTCAGCATAAAGACTTTTCTCAGCAACCATAGCAGATCAACAATACATTTGTGGCAACGAAGCCATGTTCAGGCTGCCGCCAACTCACCAACATCTTTCATGGCTCGATGTTAGAACCAAAGGTATTTGGGAGGAAAATAATAAATAATAGTCCTTGCATTTGATTAAGCGCTTTTCACATCTTATCAACGTCTCAAAGCACTTCAATATACTTCAGAGTATATTGTGAAGTCAATTGACTGTATATTTGTTGGAGAAACCCGGCAGCCAATTGCGCACAGCAGGGTCCCCACAAATAGTCGTGGATTGAAAATTACCAATTTTTATTATTGTGGTTTTTTTTGGGTGGAATAAATAAAATAAATGTCAATACATAACATGAAAGAAAAGTTAGAGGATTGATTAACTGGAGGATAGTTTGTTATGTTTTTATTGGCTTTGGCCTTGTTATTACAATTGACAATTTGCTAAGGTTGCCTGTACATGATTCCCCAAATGTAAACTTCATACACATTTTTCATGTTATTTTATGCATAGCTTTATAGGGCAATTAAACTGCAAGGCCATGCAATTCGGTGTTTAACACTGTGCCAAAGCAAGCAGCTCAGCTGGCTTCAACTTCCACACACCGATTAGGAGAAAAGTAAGCATTCAAAAATAGTCAGCCCAATAATAATCCTTGCCTTTTTATATAGCGCCTGATCACGTCACTGCAATGCCTCAAAGCGCTTCACAGGACACACCGAACAAAGCTCTCAGAAATGTCTCGAAGACGTGATATGGCTCTACGTCAAATGCAAGGATTACTATAATTATTATTATTCCGAAAGCACATATTTAAACCCTTGACCAAAAGCAGCCGAAAGTATTTTCAATCCACTTACCGTATAAAGATTCCATACTCGTAGCATCGTTATCAATCAGAGCGGAAGCCACCCAGACTATTCCCAGTATTAGTAGTCCAAGGAGAATAAGCATCACGAAGCTCTCCAAAATGCGTGCCTTAATCCCCTAAAAATCAAAGCAAAACGATCAGTGAGAGACACCGTTGGTATAAATTAGGTGCATCAGAAAATTAAACGTACAGCCGAAAAATAATCATTTGAAAGCTTACGCACGAAAGTTCAACAAACACAAAAATAAGATGTCAAACATTTAACGTTAGCGAGTAATTGAAGATCTTCTTTGCTAATAATAATTCTTAAAAGTATGTAATAATCCCAAAATACAGACAAAATAATAATAATCCTTGCATTTGATATAGTACTTTTTCACGTCTTGTAGACGTCTCAAAGCGCTTCACAGAATATAGTGTAAAGTGAATTGACTGTATGTTTGTGGCCGAAACACGGCACTCAATTGCGCGCAGCAGCTTCCCCACAAACAGTCGTGGATTGAAGTGACCAATTTTTTTCAAAAACCTGTTGGGAAAAAGCAAGCACAAAATAGACTGGCTTGATTATACTAATGTAATTTGTTGTTATTAAAAGTTAACTACTCTCATAGCAAATGACAATGGAATGAATAACTTATGACAAAACTCAAGAGACAACAACAAAATTACACTTGTACAACGCCTTTTATGTCAGGAGGAAGTCCCAAGGCGCTGGACAGTCAGTACTTCAGCTCCGAGCTGGGGCCGGGATCAGAGAGGGTGGAGAGAAAGGAGGGGATTTGAGGTGATCCACGGGACTGTCAAAGAGGAGACTTGAGGCGGGCCTTGAAGGAGGCCAGGGAGTCGGCGAAGCGGAGAGACCCCGGGATAGAGTTCTAGAGGTTGGGGGCAGAGTGGCTGAAGGCTGATGGTGAGGCGGGTGGGTCGGGGGCATGGAGCAGGCCAGAGCCTGCTGCGGGGGGGGGGGGGGGGGGCAGGTTGGTAGGGGAGGGGCAGGTTGGTAGGGGGTTAGGAGGTCGCAGAGGTAGAGTGGGGCAAAACTGTGGAGGGCTTCCCAGCACCTGATTAACCACCTATTCAAGGGCTTATTCCTGCATTTGTCAAATGTTTAAACATCAACAAATGATGATGTCCCTTTAGTGAAGGTAAGTGAGCACAAGTTGTAGCTAAGTTAATAATAATAATCCCTGCATTTGATACAGCGCTTTTCACATCTTCTAGACGTCGCAAAGCGCTTCACAGAATATACTGCAAAGTTAATCGAGTGTACATTTGGGGGCCAAGAGCAGCAGCCATATGCACACAGCAGCATCCCCACAAACAGTCGTGGATTAAAGTAACCAATTGAAGATTTTTTTTCTTGAGGGATTATTATCAGGCACTTATTTAGTGCAAAGCGCTATATCAAATGCAAGGATTATTATTATTATTATTATTATTATTATTATTATTATCAGCTAAACGTAACCTCATGGACTCCCCTGTATTTGTAGGCTAGCTTTATTCTGCAGTCGGATGCTACGGACTACAGACTTATTGTGGAGAAAGGTCCCCAGAGAATCAAAACACTTCAGTGATTTATTTGATTTAGATATTCAAGTTGAAACTATACCTATTGTCTAATGCCATGCAGATGTCTTGCTGTGCAATAAGAAATATCGTCCTGAGAATCAAAATTATTAATACGATGAAGCGTGTTACACATCTACCACTTGTTGCTTTACAACCCCACTTGATGGTAAAATTCTGGTCCATGTTGTACTGGAAATTTGTAGGTTAATGTCTGAAGGTACATGTATACACTAGGGAACGGCGATATATCGGTATATCGCTAAAACCCGATATGATTTTCATATCGGTATGCCGATATAGACATTTAAAAAATACCGATATATCGAAAAACGGTATATCGAGGTAAAAAATCGGGATGCGAACACAATCAACTACAAGACCCAGAATGCTCATCTCTATACACAATGCACAGACCGAGGTGCAAAGCCGCCATCTTGTATTCATAGTCCTCGAATACAATATACAGGTATGCAAGGGGTGGGGGGAGAGAGACGGCTGTGGGTGGGGGGGGTGAGGGGGAGAGAGACTGCTGGGGGGTGGGTGAGGGGGAGAGAGACGGCTGGGGGGGGTGAGGGGGAGAGAGACGGCTGGGGGGAGGGGGAGATAGACGGCTGGGGGGGGAGAGGGGGAGAGAGACGGCTGGGTGGGGGGGAGGTGAGGGGGAGAGACAGCTGGGAGGGGGAGGAGAGGGGGAGAGAGACGGCTGGGGGGGGGGGGGGGGAGAGGGGAGAGAGACGGCTGGGGGGGGGGTGGGGGGAGAGGGGGAGAGAGACGGCTGGGGGGGGACGAGAGGGGGAGAGAGACGGCTGTGGGGGAGAGAGATGGCTGGGGGGGAGAGGGGGAGAGAGATGGCTGGGGGGTAGAGGGGGAGAGAGACGGCTGCGGGGGGGGAGAGGGGGAGAGAGACGGCTGGGGGGGGGGGAGGAGAGGGGGAGAGAGACGGCTGGGGGGAGGGGGAGAGAGACGGCTGGGGGGGAGGGAGAGAGAGACGGGGTGGATGTGATAATATACAGATAGATAGAGATGGGGGGGATGTGAGAGAGGAGAGAGAGACATAGAGAGACACAGACAGAAAAACACAGAGATGGAGAGAGTGAGAGACACAGAGAGAGAAAGATATTTACCTCCTGAGAAGATAGGCCCCGAATGCGCGCGCACCCGGAATGCGTGCGCACTCCGATGCGCGCGCGCATGCGCAGTACAAAAAAACAGAAAATATCGGTATTTCGGTATATCTCGGTATGAGCCAACCGATATATCTATATCCGGAAAATTCCCATATCGCCGTTCCCTAGTATACACTAGACGTTGCTGAACATGCCTGTGTAAGGGTGTGAAGAGCGCGATATAAACGCAAGTTATGTGTTGTGGGCAGAAGATGCAACAGAAATTGGTTTGGGGCAGATTTTTTTTCGTGGGGGGGGGGGGGGGGGGGGGGTGTCAGCTGGTTAATAGCATAATAATAGTCCTCACATTTGTCTTTCTGCCTTATCACATCATACAGATGTGTCAAAGCTCTTCACGTACAACTGACTGTGAATTTTGTGGGCAAAACAAAATGTTTGACTTTTTTTTAAAAAGGGATTATTACCCCCGAAAGCTATCCACCAATTAACTAACAACCAGGTCATGTACTTATCTACTTACTGCAAGGTAAACAGAGGCAATGTGGAGTAAGGAAGCTTGCCTAAGGTGCAGTCCCAGTACCCGTCCCCCCATCTCCTCTCGCTTGCGAAGTGAGTGTGCTAACCACTACACGACTCTACAAGGATCTCTATTTCTCGAGGGTCTAGGTAGGTGTAAATGTCTTTTTGTCTTCCTGTGTGAAGACAAGATCTGTTATCTCCACAACAACAACAACCACAAAAAGTTACATTTGTATGGTGCCTTTCACGTCAGGAGGACATCCCAAGGCGCTGGACATTCACTGCATCAGACCCGAGCTGGGGACGGGGTTGGGAGGGAAGGGGGGATGAGGAGTTGCCTGCTGAGTGGATGGGGTGGGCAGGTTGGTAAGGGGAGGTTAGAAGATGTAGGGTGGGGCAAGGTTGTGGAGGGCTGCAGGGTTGCAGGTAAAGATAAGATGGTCTTTATGCCTTCAGAAGTGTTCTAAACTGACAACTTCAATATTCCCTCTTATTAAAATATTCAAAGCATCCATAACCTCTGTCCATTGTAAACTATAACTGAAATATTTTAATCCAAATCCATTTGGCCCAGTTACTTACAGAGTAGTTTATCGTGAGCGCATTATCACAAATCCCACATGTACGCAGGTAGGCATCTAACTGCAAAGCAGGGAGAACAGAAAGTCTTTAAGCGCCTTGGGACGTCCTCCTGACATGAAAGGTGCTACTTGAAAGTAAATTTATATCAGCACACATACAATTGTATGAGCAAGCTACAAAACTGTATTTTTTGGTGAGATAAGGTGTTTCCTACTTTCTTTACGATACACAATATATGCTCGAGCACAACAATCTGGCTCAAATCACTGCTTCCGTTCCTCTCCCCGTCCCCATAAAATCCACCAAAAATGATCTATAAAAAAATTTAACATATAAGAAAACTGCGCTTTTTTGCGGGGATAAGGGCTCTCCCAGCGTGAGGGATTGCTTTTATGCTTCCAAAAACGAAACCCTTCTTTTCAACATCAGACATCAGTGTTGTTTGTGGCACTTCACGTTAAAGAGTTGCTTTCTGCCCTCGTTCAGTTGAGATACGATTACATACAGCAGACTATCTATCAGTTCCTTTTGGCTCTAAACTTAAAATTAATGAACTACTACTACGGCAAGTTAAAGTCAAACATAGTTGGTGTGGATTTCACTATATGTCAAAGGTAATTCTGGCCCGCACTTCATTCTCGAAGAGCAAGATATACAGACAACTGGGGCAACCACATCTAATCTGATTGATGGGAATTAAGTTGACAAGACCTAACAAAATAAGGAAATGTTAACGAAACGTAACTAACTTAAAAGTGTTTAACACGATGGAGTTCAGTGCCGCAGGTACTGAAAATATCCGAGCGACTGTACACACTAGCCCTAAAACACGTGTTAATAATATTGTCAAAAATCATCAATGTCATTCAATTAAAGACTCTCATTCTCAAAACCAGCCTGTCCTCAGCACATTATATCCTCTGATTTATACACCCTCAGAGACTCTGCTGACTGTAAATTACTCAAAGTGGGGAGAGAGCTTTTACTGCCACCATTAATCAGCCGCAGATAAACACACGGGAGTAAAACTCAGCCGATTGCCCAGCTTTCCATTAACAGCTGTAATCTGGAGCTGGAAGGTCCCAAGAGGAAGCCTCCTATCAGTTCATCACTCACATATACTTTAGTTAAAGACACAACAGATGTCAAACTTACTTATTAGTCTATCCTTCAACCAAAAGCAGTGTTGCTCTGTGTCAAAGATGAAAAGCAGACTGCTACTGTTAATAATAAAACATCGGGACAGTGAATGACACTTTGATGACATATTTCCTAATGAAGCTTTCACACACACACACATACATACACACACACCAAAAAAAAGTGAAATCTCTTTCTCCGATGCTAAAATCAACTGTTACAAAACCAGTTACGTGCATACCTAATAGAAACGAGATCGAAAGCAAAACAGCCTTCAGCAAATGGCACTTTATTAACCAATGTACTATTAATGATCTCATAATGGACAGAATTTGTAACTATCAAAATCAACATAACGAAATGCACCCAGCTTCTTGGGACATCCTCCTAACGTGGAAGGCACTATACAAGTGTAATTTTGTTGTTTGTTGTTATTGCATCCTGTTATGGGAGAACTAAGCTCCTGTGGCTTAGTGGTTAGAGCACTTGTCTTGCAAACTGGGGAGACCAAGCTGGGGAAACCTGTGTTCGAACCCAGGCAGGTCAGGGCGAAACCTTGGGCAAGTTTCCTTACTCCACACGCTTAATAATAATCCCTCAAAAAAAAACCACAATAATAAAATTGGCCATTTCAATTCACGACTGTGTGTGGGACACAGCTGTGTGCAACTGGCTGCCACGATTCGCCCACAAATATATACAGTCAATTCACTTTACAGTATATTCTGTGAAGCGCTTTGGGACGTTGATAAGATGTGGAAAGCGCTATATCAAATGCAAGGATTATTATTATTATTATACCATTTTCAGGAAGTCATTTCGCCCACAAATATACAGTCAATTCACTTTACAGTATATTCTGTGAAGCGCTTTGAGACGTCGGTAAGATGTGAAAAGCGCTATATCAAATATTATTATTTTCAGGTAGTCATTTAATGCAGAGAAAAAAATATCCTTTTTTCAACCTTGAAATGATAATCCGAACTGGTTAAATGTAATGCTTGTCAAATAATTACCATCAATTCTGGTTATATAAATTGGATCTTTATGTTTTTTTTAAAAAAACACCTGCTAACATAATAATAAGCCTTGCATTTGATATATAGTGCTTTTCACATCTTATCGATGTCTCAAAGCGCTTACATAATAATGGGATTGAACTAAGAATCCAGAGGACAAATGAATTAAGAATCCAGGGGACAACATTATTCCAGTCAGGAATGCGCAGATCAAGAGCTGACAATTTAAATGCATTTATCAAGTTGTTTTTTTTAACTGGCAATTAACGTATCACTCACTAGCTTTAAAATGATTAAACCACAATTGATTGTCTTTCAATGCAGACATCACTCAGCGAAGAGGAGCAACCTGGACATTGATGTTAGCCATTACATCTGATGGTCAAAAGGACAAAAACTCCATTAAATCCACAACATACACACCATTGGAAATAACGAATGCCATGGATTTTATTACCTGATCATCTGAGCTCAGAGTTTCAGATAATGGCAATGAGCTGCTTCAAATTCATTCTCAACAACTAATTATCATCTGATCCTTGGCTTCCCATTGCTCCCAAATATCTATTGACGTATTTTAACGAGCATTCCGTTCCTCTGGGACAATTATTATCATTATTATTCTCTGAAACAAGTATTGTTATTTCACCCATGAAATAAATACACAGTGAATGCATTTTACAATATATTCCATGAAAGCGCATTGAGACGTCTCCACAACCTGATTAGGTGCTGTGTCAATTGCAAGGATTAATATAATTAGTCTCAATTTGAGCAATGGATATTGATCAAGAGTTACAAAGGAAGGCGGTCTCAGGCGGAGTCATCGAAATATTAAATATTAGTAAATGAAAGAAATTGGCTAAGAAGTTCAGCAATTAAAATGCGTTTCGACTTGATCCAAAAAATATTTATTTTAGCGCAATCCTGCCACAAACTAACTATGTTTAATAAAACAATTAATTTGCCCTAATATCACACACGGAACTCAAATGTTAAATAGATTTCTGAAGATAGGGCGTGGATGTAGAGTGGAGCTCCTGCAGCTCAGTGGTTAGAGCACTCGCCTTACAAGCGTGAGACCTGTGTTTGAAACCAGACAGGTCACGGCAAAACTTTGGGCAAGTTTCCTTACTCCACACACACCACACACACATACCTAATAATAATCCCTCCCCACAAAAAAAAACATAATAAAAATTGGTCATTTCAATCCACGAATGTTTGTGGGACCCTTCTGTTTGCAACTGGCTGCTGCGTTTCGCCCACAAATTTACAGTCAATTTACTTTACAGTATATTCCGTGAAGTGCTTTGAGACTTTGATAAGATATGAAAAGTGCTACACCAAAATGTAAGGATTATTATTATAATGTATATGAGCACTGCTTTCACCATTGCGAGTTTGACTAGTACTTGAATCCAGAGGAATGAGAGGTCTCATCTCTATGCCCAGGGCTATATCTAAGGCTCCTTGTCCTGTCTCCTCTCTGCCTTTAACACAACTGACATTGCCTTCGATCGCCCCTCTTCACTCACTTTCCCTCACACCTGACCGTGCCCAACTGACCTTCAAGGTAGCCCGGGATATCAATTTTAATGAATCCCGTGAGCCAAAGAATGACTTATTTGCTTCGATTTCCAAAGTACAAGTCTCATCGTAACAGAGATAAATGTTATTCTTTGAAACTGGAAGGCAGGAAGGATTACTGCTGAGCTGACAGCAATTAACTTGTTGGCCTTCTCTCAACTTCCAGACCTCATACGCTATCTGACCTGCGTCTGTCTCTATCTGTCACCCATTTACTCTCAGCCAGCCATCACCACAACTTACTTATTAGGTTAATCCGAGCATTTGTACATCTTAGAGTCAGTGTTACCTTACGTCTTGTGCTCAAATCGCTCTTCTGGTAATTAATCGCAGACGGGACCCGCTCTTTTCTAATTTAACAAATTTGCTTCCAAGGGTCTTTTGAAATCAACATGATTGCCAAAGTTCAACTTAACACAGTCATGACATTTTGAAAAATTACGGAAATTAAGAAAGAGCATTAATAATAAAAATAATAATAATCCTTGCATTTCATACAGCACTTTTCACGTCTTCTAACCGTCTCAAAGCGCTTCACAGAAAAAACTGTAAAATGAATTGACTGAATATATATTTGTGGGTGAAACGCGGCAGCCAATTTTGCACACCAGCGTCCCCATAAACAGTCGTGGATTGAAATGACCAATTTATTATAAATTTGTTTATGGACAGATTATTATTAGGCGTGTGGAGTAAGGAAACTTGCCCAAGGTTTCGCCCCTGACCTGGCTGGATTCGAAACACAGGTCTCACGCTTGTAAGGCAAGTGCTCTAACCACTGAGGTATAGGACTCCGAAAAGTCAGTTAAATCAGTTTGAGGGGTGGAGTAGGAAAGAAAAATTTGTCTTAGAATATAGTTTGCTGGTTGAGGAACTATCATTTCCAAAAAAAATCACACTGTACTTCATAATGTGCCGTTTCTTTATGAATCTGTGTTGAAACTGAGTTTGAAAGGAAAGGTGCGAGACTAATTCATGCTGAATTTAAAAATCATTTTCACCCACCAAATTATCTCTCGCGCCCCCCCTCTCTGGTTCATGGTGATATGGCACTGCACAATGCCCATGCAATCACAGCCACCTTGCCTACAAGGAGTGGTCAGTCACTCTTTGTGTGTAAACTTTCAGTCACAAGTTATTCAGCCACAAGAAGACTATCACAGCCAAGTCTGATCCTCTCCTCATTCAACATCAACATGCATTCCAATAGCCAGTAAATAGTGAATAGAAAGGGAACAATAGCTGACATTTTTCTCATCTGAACCAAGCTAATCATCGCATCTCCTACCTCAACACCGACCTGAGGTCAATTAACTCATCAAAGACCAACCAAGGATTAAACTGAGTTCTTCCGAAACTTACAGCTCAGTTTCTGACTAGGCAACAGCTTCAAATCAACTAGTTTATATTTGCTCTATGGTTCTAGTACCTGAAACAACAACAACACATTACATTTATAGAGCACTCTTCACCCGGGCAGCTTCTCAGAGCGCTTAAGACACAATAAACATTGTTGCATGAATGTCATTATACAAATGCAAGTTAATGCAAGTTATAGTACCTTATAGCATCTTCAAGACTTCTCAATGCACTTTACAGAATATACTGTCCATCTTGTGGGTGAAACACGGAAGCCAATAATTGCACACAGTAGTGTCCCACAAACAGTGTCCAGCAGTTTGGATGGAGGGGAACCAGTAGATGTGGTATATTTAGATTTTAAGAAGGCATTTGATAAAGTGCCACACAAAAGGCTGTTGCACAAGATCAAGGCCCACGGGATTAATGGGAACATATTAACATGGGTAGATGAGTGGCTAACTGGTAGAAAACAAAGAGTAGGAATAAACTGGTCGTTCTCGAATTGGCAGAATGTAACTAGTGGAGTGCCACAAGGATCAGTGCTTAGGCCTCAGCTATTTGCAATTTACATCAATGATCTAGACGAGGACATTGAATGTAACATGTCTAAATTCGCGGATGACACTAAACTAGGTAGGAGAGTGAGCTCTGAGGATGATGCAAAAAGATTGCAACAAGATATAGCTAGGCTAGAGGAGTGGGCAGGTAGAACTTAAATGTGGGGAAGTGTGAAATTATTCACCTGGGTAACACAAATTTAAAAAATGGATTATTTTCTATAGGGGGGAGAAGTTAGATAGTGTTAATATTCAAAGGGATTTGGGTGTCCTTGTACACCTGTCTCAAAAAGTTAGTTTGCAGGTGCAGCAAGAAACTCAGAAGGCGAATGGCATGTTAGCGTTCATTTCAAAAGGTTTAGAGTATAAGAGTAGGGAAGTCTTGCTGCAACTGTATAGTGCCCTGGTGAGACCGCACCTAGAGTACTGTGTGCAGTTTTGGTCTCCTTATTTAAAAAAGGACATATTTGCCTTAGAGGGGGTGCAGCGTAGATTCACTAGGTTAGTTCCTGGGATGAGGGGACTGACCTATGAGGATAGGTTGAATAAACTAGGGCTGTATTCTCAAGACTACAGAAGAATTAGGGGGGATCTTATTGAAACATATAAGATTCTTAAAGGAATGGATAAAGTAGGCACTGAGGGACTGTTTCCCCTGGTAGGAGAATCTATAACCAGGGGTCACAGTTTTAAAATTAAGGGTCAGCCTTTTAGAACAGAGTTGAGGAAACATTTCTTCACTCAGAGGGTAGTGAATTTATGGAATTCATTACCCCAGAAGGCAGTGGATGCTCAGTCCTTGAACATTTTCAAGGCTGAGACTGATAGATTTTTTAAAAATAGAGGGATTAGGGGATATGGGGATGGGGCAGGTAATTAGAGTTAGATCAGAAGATCAGCCATGATCTTATTGAATGGCGGAGCAGGCTCGAAGGGCCGAATGGCCTACTCCTGCTCCTAATTCTTATGGTCTTATAGTCTTAAACAGTCGTGGATTGAGTGACCAATTTATTATTTTTGTGTGGACAAAATTCTGAGTTTTTCATTATGATTTTTTCAAAAGAGATTA
This sequence comes from Hydrolagus colliei, assembly GCA_035084275.1. Lineage (NCBI taxonomy): Eukaryota > Metazoa > Chordata > Chondrichthyes > Chimaeriformes > Chimaeridae > Hydrolagus > Hydrolagus colliei. Next base: position 39,145,666 of record CM068743.1, on the reverse strand, counting down.
TTTCCCCAAAAAAAGTGATCTGCCAATCGACTAACAACCTTATTCCTACTTATTGCTGGGTAAATAGAGGTTTGTGGAGTAAGGAAACTTGCCAAAGTTTCATTCCGGGCGGAAATCAAACCCAGGTCTCTCACTTGCTAGGCAAGTGCTCTAAGCACTGAGCTGCAGGGCTCCAATACAGGACTATTGTGTTTTGAACAGTACTGTTTGCGTGATGACCCATTATTCACACGGTTTCTTTATCCACAATGAGGCTGATTCCCATCAGTGCAGGATAACGGACTCTCTAATATAATAATAATAATAATAATCCTTGCAATTGATAAAGAGCTTTTCACATCTTATCGACGTCTCAAAGCGCTTCACAGAATATACTATAGAGTGAATTGACTGTATATTTGTGGGTGAAACGCGGCAGCCAATTGCGCACATCAGCGTCCCCACAAACAGATTGAAAATGACCAATTTTTATTATTTTTATTATTGTGTTTTTTTGCGTTTATTATTAGGCGTGTGGATGCCCAAGGATTCGAACATAGGTCTCATGTTTGTAAGCTCTAGCCACTGAGCTACAGGAGCTCCACATAGATATTTATCTAGATACTTAAGGATATTCCCCCCAATTTATAATCTTACATTGTCATGGTGCAAACCAGAAAACAAAAGTTGCTTCTGCCTCCCCAAGCCTGTAAATCTATTGACCTTTCAGAGAATTGCACCTATTGCATTCCTCGACAGTGCCCTCTGTGCGAATGAAAGAAAAAAAAAATTCCGTTGCAAATTACTTGCTGGTGTGACTCAACTTTCGTAAATGTATTCTACGCTGCCGTATAGTTTAATGTCGCATTTGCAAAAAAAGAGAAACCATCAAGGAACATTGGCCTAATTGCACTCCGTACAGACTGCGTTTTTTTTGGAACAAGAATAATACACTGGCGACACAATTTACAAAACATTAAACGTGTCATTTCTACACCTGGAATGCTGCAAGACACACTAGATTTATGGGATGGGAAATGTAAACCAATATAAGTATGTACTTGAAGATACATGCAGAACAACTAAAGATTATGACAAGCAGGCACCCTTTGTTGTTGAACCTCAAAGGCTAAATAAATAGGATTTGTTCAAAGCAATTTGTCAACTTAAAGCAGGACTCAAGCACAGGGGTTGACTGAGACATTCCAGTCAGAGAAAAAGCTTAGCTAGCGTAACACAAAATGCAAACTTTAACCAGTTGGCATATTTATCCAGTGCTAGTTAGTGGGGAGCAAATGCAAGGCAGTGGTTTTATCTGATCCAGTCACCTTCCAGCACTCACAATCCTCACTGCTAAAAAGCAAGAGCTATTTGCTTTTATTTGTTGATCCCCAAGATCCACGTTAGTCGTGGCAGCTTTTTGATAATCAAACTCTTTTCATAAAAAAAGCTAGAATCAAAAAGGATTTAAAACAAATTATAACAGCCCCAATTAAATCTAACTTTGGCAGCAATAGGAATGGAACTTTACTGTTGTATGTGCTCCACAATGGCACACTCGGTGAGAACATTAACTGCACTGACAGCTTCAAAAAAAATTATGAGGTTTCCATAGATAACAAAACAATAAAGTACACAAAAGGCCCCCGACTCTCAAACCTTTACTCTTGTCATTTTACCTTTCACCTTTTCCAAGTTGTTAATTTTAAAGTACCCAGTTAGCCTCTACAGTATTTCCAGGGGGTAATAATTTCTTCAAAACAAATAATAATATAAATTGGTCATTTCAATCCAGTGAGGGAGAGACGCCGCTGTGCACAATTGCCTGCTGCATTTCGCCCACAAAATAGTCAATTCACGTTTACAGTGTGTCTTGTTACGTCTAGAAGACGTAATAAGGCACTATTAGCAAAATGTAAGATTATCTCAAACAATCCATATTTTCTGACCACCACAGTCCTACAGCTCAGTGGTTAGGGCACTCGCCTTAGACTTGTGTTCGAATCCAGGCAAGTCAGGGCGAAACCTTGGGCAAGTTTCCTTTCTCCACACACACACACGCCTTCTAATAATCACTCCAAAAAAAACAATAATAAAATTGATCATTTCAATCTACGACTGTTTGTGGGGACGCTGCTGTGCAAAATTGGCTGCTGCGTTTCGCCCACAAATATATACAGTCAATTCACTTTACAGTATATTCTGTGAAGCGCTTTGAGACGTCTAGAAGACGTGAAAAACATTATATTAAATGCAAGGATTATTGTCAGCGTGGCTGAGTTGGTAGGATTCTCACCTCCAAGTCAGAAGTTTGTGGGTTCATTCCCTAGGTTGGCACTTTAAACCCATATAGTCTAAGCTGATACTTCATTGCAGCGGTGGGGGGTTGGGTGGGGGGGGGGGGGGGGGGGGGGGGGGGCGGGGTGCCAGGGGCAGGAAGGTGGGTGTGTACGTAGTATTGTCAGATGCTAAGCCAAGCCAAGGTTCCTTCTGCTTTTCCAGGTGAAAATTAAAGCACTATTTAAAGAGAAAAGCGAGTTTTTCCCTGTGTATTGGCCAATAACAGTCCAAATAAAATGTTGGTCACTCTATGACTGTCTGTGGGGCACTGCCGTGTACAAATTGACCATTGTGTTCGCCAACAAAACAAAACAAATATGAAGTGCTTCGAGATAAGCAATACGGTAAAAATTTAATATCATCAGCTATATTATTTCCCTTTTAAGAGACCTGAATTTTGACGGAATGCAATCTTCAAGCTCATCCAGAATATCCAGAAGCAATGGACATAAAACTGGAGTTAGGTTATTTTGGACATTTTTCATCAAAATATTCTAAAAAAAACATTATACTCGCTCCCTGACTGCCTGCCCGGCTCACTCATTCGCTGCCGGCCTGGCTGGTCTCACTCGCTGCCCGCCTGGCCTGCTCCCAGCGCCGCCGTGCCCCCTTTCCACCCGCTGGGGAACGACGGAAAGCGAATATCGCAACGTTAAATGAATATATGTCCCAATGTATCAGCGATGTAATAACGAAAAAACGTTAGCCGAGGCAACGTGAAGCGGGGTCTACCTGTGCTATGTTTTGATCACATTTAGAGTTCTTTGTCATTTTGAAAACTATTATATTTTGACTCCTTGTTAAACCACATCAATGTAGAGGCAAAATCCAGAGGAGCATTATACACAGCATGTCTCATCTGACATAAAATTAAGTCTTGGAAACGTCAGCTAAAATGGATTGTGCATCATCACTGCAGCGCAGATTGATGAGACCAGTGCACCAGTTGAGATACTCTGACAGCTTTATTACGTGACAGTCAGTTTTGTACACTAAACAATACCATATCAATTATTTACCTGTGCTCTTTCTGGCATAGGAATCTCATCGAATCTCACCTGTGGGGACAGATCAAGGTAACATTTCTCACGATTCAATATAGCTAGCCTGCACAAGTCAACAAGTCAAAACTCTCTAGGACTCCGGTAAGCGATGAACGTAATGGGAGGGAAGGGAGGCTGCAAGTTAGGAGGTGATTAATGCAACTAGTGCAACAATATTTAAGTGGTCATCACATTTAAAGCCCCCCACAACCTCGCCCCACCCTACATCCGTGACCTTCTATCCCCCTAACAACCTGTCCCCTCCACGGCCCCCGACCCACCCACCCCACCATTGGTAGGCGAGCCTTCAGCCACTCTGCCCCCAATGTCTGGAACTCCACCCTACAGTTCCCCCGCCTCGCTCGCCCCCTCCCTGGCCTCCTTCAAGTCCCGCCTCAAGTCTCTCCTCTTCCATCGGCCCATCAGCATTCCCCCCTTCCCTCCCCATTCCCGTCCTCAGGTCTGAAGCAGTGACTGTCCAGTGCTTTGGGACGTCCTCCTGACGTGAACGGTGCTATATAAGTGTAATTTTGTTGTTGTTGGTCCTGATAGGAAACTGAGTGCGACTCTGGGTGAATTTATGACTTGGGTGATTGCACGATTTATAAAGATAAAAGACTTGTGTCAGCTTTACTGTAGTCGTAGAAACTGTGAAATAGTGAAAGTCAACAATCCCTCCACAGGGAGGAGTGGGACAGTGCACAATGCAGTTTTCATACTCCAGTTTTAAAAAGAATCACTAGCGAGTTTGTATAAGATCTTGGAAATCTGATTGTATGTTTATCTGAGCCACGGGACTCGAACTTGTCAGTTTATACACCGTTGAATGTCATTAAGACCGAAGCCCTCGATTGGCTCGCGCCAGCACTTTCACACCTCACGCACTGGCAGCATCAATCTCCGTGGTTGCTCACTCCACCTCACCAAACCATTCAGGAACCTAGGTTTCTTGTTCGATCCTCAACTGTCTTTCCTCCCCCACCTCCAAGTCGTGACCCGCTCTGCCTTCCCTTACCTCTGCAATATTGCCCGACTCCTCCACTACCTCACCCCTCAGGCCGCTGAAACCCTCGTTCATGCCTTCATCACATCCTGGCTCGACTAAGCCATTGCCCCGCTTGTCTGCCTTCCCAAATCCTCCCTCCATTGGCTGCAGATAATCCAGAAGTTACTCCACACACCTCTGTTTACGCAGCAGAAAGTAAGAACCTGGTTGTTGGAGGATGGCTTTCCAGCGGCAACATCCCTCCAAAATAAAAATATTAGTTTTGTTACTCAAACCACCACTGCTTGTGGGACGCTGCTACACACCATTGGCTGCAGCATTTCGCCTACAAATATACAGTCAATTCACTTTACAGTATATTCTGTGAAGCGCTTTGAGACGTGTGATTAAGCCGCTAAATCAGATGCCAGTATTATTGTAAGGATTACTGTGATAATAATAATCAAAAGCACAAAAAGTTCAGGCAAACACTTCAGAACATTTACATTCACTCCTTGTAAATTTCAAGTTTTCACACATTTCAGTGGAGCAGAAGATTTCATAAAATTGAATGATTTTAAACTCAAAACTGTATCATATTTAAGAAAAAGAAATGTTTCCCAAAAATTCTTTAAAACATTTTAAACCCTGAAATCTTTTCAAAACGTACATCGAGCCTGATTTTCAACAAGAGTTACTTTTCCTGAGAAAAAAAGCCCCCCACCACCTCCTCCAGCCTTTCAATATGTTTAGCATCATCTCCCTTCACCGGGCAAATGAACAGAAAAAATATGCATGTGCTACTAACACAAAGCAGTGCTTCCGTAACAAGTCTTTTCCAACAATTTATGGATCATCAATCGGGGGGGGGGGGGGGGGGGGGGAAAGAGGGGGTGGGGGGGAGGGAGAGAAAAAAAAGCAAGTTGAAAAAAAAATGAAAGAATGCAATGAAACAAACTGACAAAGCAGACTTTCTACTTCCTACCGATTTCTGAAGTCTCTTTAATATGGGCCTGATACAAATTAACTTCAATGGGCACTACAAAAAAAAAGTCATCTGGTCGTAAAATACAGTAGATGGTCAGTTTTATGTAAGTTTGCCAAAAGGGATGCAAACCAGGACAATCTCAAACTGCGACGCAGGATTGAAGTGTATTAAAAATCTTTTTTTCTCATCCATTGTGCTGTCTTTTCGCTCGGGTTTATAGGCATTTTGAGCACCGGCATTGGCCTCTTCAGTTCCATCTGGTGGATCTAATTAATTAGTCAAGGAAATCGCTGCAATTTTCATACTGCTCTCTTTATTAATAGACTTTTTTTTAAAAGCGTTTCAGTTAAGACTCCGAAACTCACAGCTGCGACATTTGAGTTCAATCTTTTGTAATGTCTGGATAATTGGGATAATTGGTTAGGATGCTGATGTCATTTGACTGTTTTAGATGAACATGTGGATAATATCACTCTCAGATTATTTTCACAGGTTTCTATCAGCAAAATGTCACGACACAGACACTCGGTTCTGTATGTGGTTAGGCTTCAGGTTTTATTTTGGGGGGTTTTCTCACTCGACAGATAACTGCTGCAACTCGCTCAGTACTTTGAACGCAAGAGATTTTAATCTATCGTTTGTTCGGGAGAGAGTGCTACAGCAGTAAGTACGGGGTGACTTTTGAGAGAACAAGTTTGAAATGCAAATCCTTAACACTGTGTCTAAAAAAACCCCACAAAAACCGATTCAATCAAAGTCTCCGGTTGTGGCTCACTTATTATTATTCAATCCGTCTCCTATGTGTGTCTTAACACCCGATCAAATAAAAAACTTCAAAGCTTCACTCGAATGGTAAAAGTATTTTTTGAAATTTCCGATACATTGAATGTGAAAGTAGCATAAGAGTCTGTATACAGGGCAGCTCGACACCTCAGTTCATTTTAAAAGCCGTCTGTTGAAATACAACCTGACGTCTGGTTTCTACAATCATAACTTGGGCTTTGGTCACAAACTCAAGAGAGAGAGAGAGAGACGAGGAAAGTCCAGGTCACACGAGATCCAGATGACATTTTAAAATTCTAACCTCAAATAGCGCTTGGCTTGTACAACAGTAATTATGACCTCTCAATATAAGCTCCCACTGCGCAAATAGAGGAAGAAAAAGCAGAGCTGAACTGTTACGAGAGTTACTCATTATTGTGACATGAATCTTATAACGCAGTCAAATATCTTCTTTTTTATAAATATACATTTAGAAAAGCTTGCGCGGATATCATTTCTGGAGACGTTAAGGCCACTTAACAAACAAGGATGGTCCACCAACAGTCCATTTCGCCCACAAATATAGTCAATTCACTTTACAGTATATTCTGTGAAGCACTCTGAGATGTCAATAAAATGTGAAAAGCGCTATATCAAATGCAAGGATTATTATTTATAATCTGTCTTCATGTGAGCAGGGAGAAAACTAGGATAGTGTTAAAATATAATATGATAATTCTTGATATAGCGCTTTTCACATCTTCTAGATGTTTCAAAGCGCTTCACAGAATATAATGTAAAGTGAATTGACTGTATATTTGTGGGCGAAATACAGCAGCCAATTGCACACAGTAGTAACCCCATAAACAGTTGTGGATTGAAATGACCAATTTTATTATTGTGTTTTTTTTGGAGAGATTATTAGGCATGTGTGTGTGTGAAGTAAGGAAACTTGTCCAAGGTTTCATACTGATCTGTTGGATTCGAACACAGGTCTCACGCTTGTAAGACGAGTGCTCTATCCACTGAACTACAGGACTCCAAAATCACTTACTCCTCCCCTCCACATGTTAATCCTATCTATTTTTCTACACCAGCAAATTTGATCTTTTTCTCTTCTCCTTGAATGGGAAGAGTTAATATTGCTTGAAATAATAAAAGAAAATCCCCGCGTTCTCCCCTCCCCTACACAACTGCTCTTGTTGAAAGGAAAGATTGAGGACTTCAATGAAAATGCTCCCGATTGCAAAACGGCCCAGGGAGTTTGCGATTATATTTTAAAAGCCGTTTTTAAAGTGGTCCTGGGCAATGAAATATTTTATTTCGCCCACAAAATGCAGTCAATTCACTTTACAGTAATCATGTGGTGCGCTTTGAGATGTCTTGCAGACACAATAACATCGAATGCAAGGATTCTTCTTATTATTTTTCATCCATTTCGGATCTATGGGAGGGAGGAAATTATTGGAGGTGCCGTCAAAGAGGAATATCTTGAGCCAGCGAGCATCGAGTGAAGCCTGGACATGATGAATGCGTGGATTAGGATCTGGCCAGGCCAGGATGAGAGGTAGTCACTGAGTTGGGAGGATAGCTGAGCAGTTCAAAGCACGGATGCAAGTGAGAGGCGCTCACAAGACACCAAGGTTTCTCAATGGAGCTCCTGTAGCTCAGTAGTTAGGGCACTCGCCTTTCAAGTGTGAGACCTGTGTTCGAATCCAGGCAGGTCAGGGCCAAACCCTGGGCAAGTTTCCTTACTCCACACACACACACACACGTCTAATAATAATCCCTCCCCAAAAAAACACAATAATTAAATTGGTCTGTTCAAACCAGGACTGTTTGTGGGTGCGCTGCTGTGCACAATTGGCTATGTGCGTTTCGCCCACAAATATAACGTCAATTCACTTTACAGTACATGCTGTGAAGTGCTTTGAGATGTCTAGAAGACGTGAAAAGCGCTGTATCAAATTCAAGGATTATTATTATGATAAATCACTGGAATAAAAACAGCAGTATCCGTTGCTGAAGTGTAAAAAATTATCAGTTTTCTAACATTGGATAAGCTTGTTGCCCAGTTCTAATTGGGGGGTGCACAATTGGTATTAGTGAGCCACACGCACTAAGCCTCACTCGTTTTCTTCTTTTGCAATGTCCACGTTTCAAACGCCTACCAGGGGATTGGAAGGAATGGCCTACATTACTGAGCGCGTGGACTTTTAATTAACCTTGCTGACAAAGGGAAGAATTTAATATCTCATGCATACAGATAGCTTATTAACAAAGTGTTATTTCGGCCGGCGTTACGAATTGGTTGCCCTTTAAAAGTTGTTAAGTCATCGTGTATAAGGACACCTAGTCCCCTGCCTGTATTGCACATTTGACTTGTGGATGTGTATCACAGTATGGGTTTTTAGATAGAGAAATAGGTAGCTGACTGTTAATGTAGGAAATTAATCCCCACCCACCCCTCCACCCTTTCTTGTTTACTCGGCACATTCATGTATTCTTCACAATCGATCCTCAGATTGTTAGCTTTCTCCAGTTGAACATCGACCTGACAGAGACCCATCCGCTTGACTCCCATCAGCGCCTCCGCACCTCAGGTGCTGACAGCATCTTATCTACACGGTTTGCACTCTGCACCTCGCATTTTGATTCAGCGCTTTTCACATCTTATCAAGGCATCTAGAAGATGTGAAAAGTGCTACATCAAATGCAAGGATTACTGTATTATTAATTAGTTTTGACGAACTGAAAAATAGCAAACCTCAAGTAATACTCTATCCATATACATCTCTCCATCTCCAACTTTTCTTAAACGTTCAATTTTTTTGTACAGCTATCATAATAATAATTATCTTTGCAATTTGGATAGCATTTGATATAATTGGTAGTGTACTCCTTACCCATTCTGGGGATAGCAAAACAGAGAGTTCTTTTTCTCCACTCAAACATGACATTGCTTTGAGTTAAAAGTTTTAAGAGTTCAGTACACTGAAAGCTAAACAGTGAAAATAAATGGTTTATTAACAATGGCCACAGCTCTCATTTGAAGATAGAGCTTTACTTTTTAATATAAAGAATCAACACCTTTGCATACTATTTGGTTATAAAGATTGGCATCTTTTTTTTTAAAAAACGGAAATCATCCAAAGATGTATGTACCTTTTTCGATCCAGCAAATCCTTCTGACTCCAGAAAAAAATAGGCGAAGGGCATCAGCACAAATAATGATAGGTTGGAGAAGAGCGATACAAGATTCCACAAGCCTAAAAATGAGAAATCCGAACATCAGGGGAAAAAAAGCATAAATGGAAGCCAAAAAATAGCATAAAATTGAACCAATTACTTTTTTTTACAGTGAAATCATCTCCAAATTAACACAAACGGACTAAACTTTCTGTTCAAAGTGATGGCTGCGAATACTCTAGGTTACAAATATGACAATAAATGGAAATAATAAGGATAAAACAAACACGGTGGACCATAACAGGGTCACATATATCTGCTTTGTGTGTTAAAGCAATAGCACGCTTCGCAGAATTAAAGGTGTTCGAATGCAGTACACAAGAGGAATAACATTTCAAGAGATTGGCCTAATGCTAATTTCGAGGAACACAAATACATTCTTTAGAAGCAATAATAATCCTTGCATTTGATATAGCGCTTTTCACATCTTATCGATGTCTCAAAGCGCTTCATGGAATATACTGTAAAGTGAATTGACTGTATATTTGTGGGCGAAACGCGGCAGCCAATTGCACACAGCAGTGTCCCCACAAACAGTTGTGGAGTGAAAAGACTAATTTTTATTATTGTGGGGTTTTTTGGACAGATTATTATCAGGCGTGTGAGTGTGAAGTAAGGAAACTTGAACAAGATTTCGCCCTGATCTGCCTGGATTCAACCACAGGTCTCACGCTTGTAAGACGAGTGCTCTAACCACTGAGCTACAGTCTAGATTATTTTGCTAGCTCAAATAATATAGAAAAATTCATGATATAAATCAGCATGTTTGGACATAAAATGATTGGGCTTAAAACAACTTGCATCTAAATATTCTCTGGTTCATTCAATCACAACCTGCAATCTTTACAAGTATCTGGAGTCCCCTATGTTCTGAAACCTCTAAAACGCTCACAATAGCTATTACGCTTTCCTTGTCCAGTATAATATTATAATAATCCTTGCATTTGATGTAAACTAAAGCTGTCGATCCTTGCATTTGATACAGCGCTTATCACATCTTCTAGACATCTCAATACGCTTCACGGTACATATCCTAAAGTGAAATGACGGTGCATTTTGTGGGCGAAACGCAGCAGCCAACTGTCCACATCTTTAGTCACATTTTACAGTTTAAAAAAATAATCCGGTCGTCGGATTTTTAGACGAGTAAAACTTGTGTAATTTTAGTCTCCCTGATCGGGGTAATGGATTCCATCAACTAAAACTGGCGTCGTTTGCTACATCCATTTAGCGGCCGTCAGGAACTTGGCTGGATCTATTGTGCACTGCTGCCACCTGCTGGTATATTGCTGCAAAGCAAGAATTCAACTCAACCGGTGATTGCGAACTAACACTGCAATCACTTTGCACGATTCTTAGCAACTTCTCCATGTGTCATACAATTGCTGTGTATAGTGTAGATGTATAGCTGAAGGGAAGAAAAATATTGCAACAATAACAAAAACATTCCACTTGATTAGCGTCTTTCACGTCAGGAAGCCGTCCCAAGGCGCTGGGCAGTCATTGTTTCAGACCCGAGTTGGGGTCGGGGACGGAGAAGGTGGAGGGAAAGGATGGGATTTGGGTGACCGATGAGACCGTCGAAGAGGAGGGTCTTGAGGTGGAACTTAAAGAGGCCAGGGAGGGGGGGAGAAGAGGAGGAATGCGGAATGGAATTCCAGAGGTTGTGGGTAGAGCGGCTGAAGGCTCGGCCGCCGATAGGGCGGGTGGGTCGGGGTACATGTAACAGGCCAGAACCCGCTGAGCGGAGGGAGCGGACAGGTTGGTTGGGGGATAGGAGGTCACAGAGGTAGGGTTGGGCAAGGCCTGGAGAGCTTTGAATGTGAGGATCAGGATCTTGAATTGAATCCTCTGGGTGATGGGGAGCCAGTGGAGTTGGGCGAGAATGGGAGAGATGGGGTCATGGAGCTTGGAGCGGTAGAGGACACAGGCTGCAGAGTTCTGGAAATCTCTCACAGGTAAAATCCTGAGGACTACATTAATTTGAACAAGCTAAAGCGGTTTTAATCAAGAGAGAAAACAAGTACACAAAATGTCAATGGTCTTTGAGAGGAAAAAGCAATCGGATGCTTTATATTTGAAGAGAAAGATGTCAGATAGCTGTGCCATTTTCATCAGAATGCAATGACTACGTTTGTGAACAAAAAAAATCCACTGAAAACATTTTGTCTCTGTGACTGCACACATTAAAAGGTTCAAATTCAACATTATCTGTACACATTGACTTCAACCTTAATGTGACTTAATTCGAGAAGCCTTAAAAGTGATGTGTCCTATTCCTAGTAATCGATTGGGGATTCATAGATTAATTATTATTAACAGATTATAATCTGTTATGGATAATATGTTAGTATTAAGAGATTCATAAGCCTTTGGGAAGGATGTCAAGACATTGGAGAGGGTGCAAAGGAGATGAGCCAAATGGTTTCTTCCTGTGCTGCATAATTCTATGATTCTATGAATAACTAAGAGATCCTATTAATCAGTTGGTTGTTAATCAATTGGTAGACAGCTCCCAGGGATGGTAATTAATACTTTCAATAAATATGTAAATAATTTGGTCACTAAATCCAGTACTGTTTGTAGAACGTTGCTGTGCACAATTGGCTGCTGTGTTTCACCCACAAAATAAATTCACTTTGCAGTATTTTCTGTGAAGTGCTTTGAGACCTCAACAACAAATAGAGGGCCTTTCACGTCGGGAAGACGTCCCAAGGTGCTGATGTGATCAGGTGCTATATCAAATGTTTGGAATATTATTATTAATATTTTAAAAGATGACTTGAGACTGACTCAATTGTGCAAAAAGCAAAGTTTGTGTAGCAAAACTCGAGTGTTTTATAACAAAATTGGAACCTCAGAACTATCAAAACAAAAGGGTTACAGGACTGTAATACATATCAAACATTTTTATCATTTAAAAGGAAAGCTTTTCAAATTCTTGTTTGAGTCACAAGATGGCGTGCTGTACATAGTCTTGTTCCTTGTGGAGTCCTGTAGCTCAGTGGTTAGAGTACTCACCTTACAAGCGTGAGACTAGGGTCCGTCGATATGGAAATCTTCCGATTTAGATATATCGATGGGCTCATATCGAGATATTCCGAAATATCAATATTTCCCGGTTTTTCGTACTGCACATGTGCGTGCGGCGCGCTTATTCCGGCTGCACGCGCATTCCGGGTGCGCACGCATTCGGGGCCTATCTCCTCAGGAGGTAAATATCTTTCTCTCTCTGTGTCTCTCACTCTCTCCATCTCTGTGTTTTTCTGTCTGTGTCTCTGTGTCTCTCTCACATCCCCCCCATCTCTATCTATCTGTATATTATCACATCCACCCCGTCTCTCCCCCCACCCCACCTCCCCCGCCGTCTCTCTCCCCCACCACCACCCCCAGCCGTCTCTCTCTCTCCCTCCCCCCCCACCTCCAGCCGTCTCTCTCTCCCTCCTCTCCCCCGCCATCTCGCTCCCCCCCCACCCCCCCCAGGGCCATCTCTCTCCCATCCCCAACCCCCGCCGTCCCTCTTCCCCGTCACCCCCCCAGCCGTCTCTCTCTCCCCCACCCCCCCAGCCGTCTCTCTCCCCGCCACCACCCCCAGCCATCTCTCTCCCCCGCCCAGCCATCTCTCCCCCCCTCAACACCCCCCTCCCCCAGCCGTCTCTCTCCCCACCCCCAGCCGTCTCTCTCCCCCTCGCCCCCCCCCCCCCCCCCCCCCAGCCGTCTCTCCCCCCCACCCACCCCTTGCATACCTGTATATTGTATTCGAGGACTATGAATACAATATGGCGGCTTTGCACCTCGGTCTGTGCATTGTGTATAGAGATGAGCATTCTGGGTCTTGTAGTTCAGTGTACGGGCATTCCAATTTTTTACCTCGTTTCGATATATCGATATTTTTGAAATGCCTATATCGGCGTATCGATATGAAAATTATATCGGGTTTTAGCGATATATCAATATATATTGATATATCGATATATCGATATATCAATAGATATATTGATATATATATCAATGAGACTTGTGTTCGAATACAGGCAGGTCAGGGCGAAACCTTGGGCAGGTTTCCTTACTCTATGTACACACACACACTAATAATACTGCCTCCAAAAGAAAATAATAATTAAAAAATTGGTCATTTCAATCCATGTGGGGAGGCTGCCGCGTTTCACACACAAATATACAGTCAATTCACTTTACAATATATTCTGTGAAGCGTTTTGAGACACAGTCTAGAAGACATGAAAAGCGCTATATCAAATGCCAGGATGATTATTATTATAAAGCGACTAGCAAGGTACTAAAAGACTCCACGGCATCAATAATAATACTCACATTTGATATAGCGCCTTATCAGGTCTTTGTGACGTCTCAAAGTGAATTGACTGAATGTGTTGTGGGCGAAAGCTAGCAGCTAGCACTATCTATGCTAAGTAAGGAAAATAGAGCATTTGTGTAGCTCAACCAGGCCTGTGACGTGGAGCTCCTGTAGCTCAGTGGTTAGAGCACTCGCCTTACAGGCGTGAGACTTGTGTTCGAATCCAGGCAGATCAGGGCGAAACCTTGGGCAAGTTTCCTTACTCCACACACACACACACACACACACACACACACACGCCTAATAATAATCCCTAAAAAAAACAATAATTGGTCATTTCAATCCATGACTATTTGCGGGGACGCTGCTGTGTGCAATTGGCTGCTGTGTTTCTCCCACAAATATACAGTCAATTCACTATATATTCTGTGAAGTGCTTTGAGACGTCGATAAGATATGAAAAGAGCTATATCAGAATGCAAGGATTATTATTATTGTACAATCTAAAAAACACAAGGCAAAACTATACCGACCGTGAATTAATGAACCATTCAACCACTGGATGTAGTAGTTTTGTGGGAATGAAAGCAGGATCTCATTGCTGATGATTGAGAACGGCAAGAGCAGAACAGCACCGGCGGACACAGCCAATGTAAACGTGCACAAATACATCCTGAAAACAACAACAAATTCATCGTCAAAAGGGGAACAATTACAAACAACAACAACTTGGATTTACATAGCGCCCTCCCTCACTCCACGCCAGAAGGCGTCTCGGAGGGCTTCCCAATAATGGATACCGGGGCCGAACAATGGGGAGACAGGGGGAAAAAGGTGACCAAAAGTGCGGTCGATCAAAAAGAAAGGACTTTAGCCGAGACCCGAAATTAGGAAGAGAAGGAGCAACGCGAACAGAGTGAGGAAGGGAGTTCCAGAGCCTCGAGCTCTTGTGGCTGAAGGCACAGCTGCTGATGGTGGAGCAGAGGATTCGGGGGGACAAGGAATAGGCCAGACCCAGTGCAGCGAAGGCAATGGGTGCTGTTGTAAGGAGAGAGGTCAGAAAGGTAAATTTAGCACAGCGGTGGTGGGTGTGTGTGTGTGGGTGCGTGCGTGCATGTGTGCGGAGTAAGGAAATTTGTCCAATCTTTCACCCTGACCTGCCTCGATTCGAACACACATCTCAAATACTGTCTCAGCGTATTGTGTCCTGGCCACGAATCCCCCAAATTAAATTAGTCACTCCATACATGGCTATTTGTGAGACACTGCTGCGATAAACTGCATGCTACGTTTCGCCCACGAAATACAGTCAATAAACTTTACAGTGTATCCTGTGAAGCGCTTTGAGGCGTTTCAACAACATGATAAAACGCAGTCCATATCGACTGCAACGATTATTATTATAATTATTATTAAATTATCCCTAAACTGTTCTGAGTTATTTGGGCAGCCCTGAGACGCATTACAATTAGCCTCATTGTCCCCAAATGAAAGGAGTACAATGCGTTGATGTTGTGATCAAGGTCAGCTGTGATGCACAGAAAGTCTGCTCTTTCTTCCCCTAAATCACATTTAGGAGTGGAGACGGATATACAGTATAATAATAATAATCCTTGCATTTGATATAGCACTTTTCACACCTTCTAGACGTCTCATAGAATATACTGTAAAATGCTCTAACCACTGAGTTACAGGACTCCAACAAAAAACAGCATCTTACTGACACATGATCACACATGCATCTGTTATCCACATAGTTCAGCTGCTCACGGAGTTGTGGATCCTGTAGTTCAGTGGTTAGAGGAAATGCCTTGCAAGCGAGGGGATCCCAGGTTCAAATCCTGGACGGGGTGAAACATAAGCCAAGATTCCTTACTCGACACGTGTTTGTTTACCTAGCAGTAAGTAGGAACCCGGTTATTAGTTGACTGGCAGATCACTTTCTGAGGGTAATAATCCTTTCAAAAATTAGTTTTAAAAAACAATAATTTTGTCACTCAAGCCATGAATGTTCGTGGGGCACTGTTGTGCGTTTCACCCACAAAACGTATAGTCAGTTTCAAGATCCTCACCCTTGTATTTAAATCCCTCCACTCCTATGCACCTCAATACCTCTCTGACCTCCTCTCTCCTCACAACAGCACCTGTTGCCTTCGCTTCACCAAGTCTGGCCTCCTCCTTGTCCGCCAAATCCTCCGCTCCACCAACGGCGGCCGTGCCTTCAGCCACTATGCTCCGAGGCCCTGGAACTCCCTTCCTCACTCCCTTTGCCTCGTTCCCTCTCTTCCTATTTTCGGGTCCCTGCTAAAGACCTTTCTTTTCAACCGTGCTTTCGGTCACCTTCTTCCCCCCCCCCCTGGCTCAACCCGGGATCCGTTATTGGGAAGCATTCTGAGACGCTGTTGGTTGAGTGAGGGTGCTATATAAATCCAAATTGTTGTTGTTGTCAATTTACTTTACAGTATATTCCACGAAGTCCTTTGAAAGGCTGAACATCATGATAAGGCAAATGTAAAGATTAATTTTATTATAAACGAGTTGAACCTTTTGCGAGTCCATCTTACTGATTTTAGGACTGGGTTAAACACTTGACTCACGATCATTTATTTTCACATCAATGAACTAAAAACAGTAAAGAGATAACAACATCTCAAGTATGTACTCTTTTTCTCGCTCGCCTTTTATGTTTTCCCCCCCCTCCCTCAACTGCAAATACTCTACAGTTGAAGCACATTAATTGTGAATGTCCTGGTGGAAATAAAATGTGCCCCTTTACCAGACTGTGCCAAGTGAAGCATAAACCATTAATTATGATTTTACTACTTTGGGAATCCAGGAGTTTGGGGAAAAATATCTTCCGCCATTAACCGCATCAGCGATTTTTTTAAAAAAAAGGATTTCGGTGACTTTGTAACTTGGACAGAAAAGCAATTCAAGACATGACGGATTCAACAAACATCACCTAATCAGTGTATTTTATAGGATGTCTCCTGATATCGATCTTTGTATTTCACCTTTCACCTTTGTATTCCAGAGCCTACTGTTATATCGCAGCTGGATATGTGTGTTCCCAGAGGGTCCCATTATCAAATTATTCCCAGGTTTCTCTGCATTGAAGTACTCTGTTTAAAAACTTGGCTGCCGCATTTTGCCCACACAATTCGCTTTACAATATATTCTGTGAAGCTCTTTCAGACGCCTCAGGCGTGATATCATATGCAAGGATTATTATATTATCATTGACTGGAAAAAAGCGTATGGAAATGTAAGGACCTTTCTAATATCTACAAGACAACTTCTGCATTTTAGTCCAAATTCTTTCGTTTACTTGTAGAGATTGAGTAAGTTTAGAGATATATTAATTTCCACAAAACATGTAATTCTGCAGCACCATAAAATAGCTTCAACCATAGCTATGGAGCAGTGAGTATATCTTGGCTCTTGCCCAGTTCAAAGTATAATGTAATACAGTAAAAGCCCATTCATCTTCAGGACCTGGCCAATGCCGGTTAAAGCGCATACTGGATATTCGGCCGAAAAGACAATTTTTTTTAATGTTAAAAAATAATACATTGTGCTGGATAAGTTCCGGTTAATGCAGACCTTTTGTTGGGGTGCCGGTTATACAGAAGTTACGGTTGATCGGGTTATGGATAAATGAGTTTTTACTGTAGTTTGGAAGGTTAGGCAAGCAAGATTTTAAACTGTGAGTGGACAAACAAGCATATTTAAATAATTATAATAATAATCCTTGCATTTGATACAATAAGATGTCATTGAGACATCTTAAAGCACTTCACAGAACATATAATAATCCTTACATTTGATGAGGCGCTTTTCACATCTTATCGACGTCTCAAAGCGCTTCACAGAATATACTGTCAAGTGAATTGACTATATTTGTGGGCAAAACGTAGCAGCCAATTATACACAGCAGTGTCCCACAAGCAGTTGTGGATTGAAAGTGACCAATTTTTATTATTGAGGGTTTTTTGGATGGATTATTATTAGGCATGTGGAGTAAGGAAACTTGCCCAAGGTTTTGCCCTGATCTGGCTGGATTTGAACACAGGTCTCAAGCGAGTGCTCTAACCACTGAGTTACAGGAGCTTCACGAACTTCACATACTGTGCAGTAAATTGTCTGTATGTTTTATGGCCGAAAGGTGGCAGTCAATTGTGCTCTGTTGTATCCCACAAACAGTCGGGGATTGGAATACGTACGAAATTCTGTTCACTATGGCATCTTCATCTTCATGATCATCTGCAAAGGAAGAAAACAAGTCACCAAAATGCATCGGAACTGGACCACAAATCGTAGGTGCACAATCTGCACGATATAATGAACCTATAAGGGTAAACCTAGAATGTGCCCTGAATCACTGTTCCAAAAGAACAGAACACGATAGTTGAACGGTGGACAACGCAACGCAAGGTGGCTTTCTGCTGACGTGTACGCTGATGTTACTGTGATAAAAAGGGCAGGCTGTGAAAAACAGCCTTTTGTTTTAACTGCACAAAAAAAAACTGTGACGTCTTTTAAACAAAATGAATGTCCTGTAATTACAACATGGGATATGAATGTGAAACAAAACCGCTTTCTTTTGTTACTTGGACATCTTTTGCCCCAGTTAGATGCGTGGTTTTAACTTTGACTTTCAATTGACTATAAATAAATCTGCTTCTTTGGATGCTCCTGTCACCATTGATGTTTTATATGAAAAACTAGTTGAGAGGCAGAAACAATATTACACTGCAGTGTCACTGTTCCTTGTTCTGTCCTTGAATATTGATGGCATGTCACAGCTCCATTGGAAATGAAATCTAATGTAATAAAATTATGAGGAAGCTGATCAAGTTAAATGGGTTTAATACTAAAACATTGTTAAGTACATACATCATTAAATGTGTATTTGCCAGACAATTTTTTTTTAAGCCTTTCGGGCATTTCAACACTTAAATAATAACACTCCTTACATTTGATATGGTGCTTTGCATGTCTTCTAGGCATCTCAAAGCACTTCACATAATAGACCATAAAGGAATTGACAGTATATCTGTGGGCGAAACCCGTCCACAAACAGTTGTGGATTGCAGTGATCAATTTATTGTTTTTTTTCTCTGGAGGGATTATTATCAGGCATGTGGAGTAAGGAAACTTGCTCAAGGTTTCGCCCTGCTGAGATCTAAACCCAGGTCTCCCGCTTGCGAGGCGAGTGCTCTAACTACTGAGCTGCAGGACTCCTTCGAGGACAGAACTAAGAAAAGGTTAGCCATTCTTAACTGAAGATAATTAATGGTAAATAATGACCATAATATGATTTAAGTTCGAAGTCATGTTTGTGATAGAGAAACAGAGACTCTCACAACTTTAGGGGGTAAATATTAAAGGAACCTTAAAGGGAGATTGGATTGTTTGACGGGTGGATTCCAGAAGAAATATGAAAAAAATGTAATCACAACTGTGAAATCAAAGGGTGTGCCAAACAGACTACCAGAAAAGAATATTAATTTGGGCAACAAGGCAGGGAGTAAGAACAAAAGAGAATTTGTAGTGTAAGTGAGATTGTGAAAATAAATATTTCAAAAAACAGATGAGTGATTAGCTAGAGAGGAAAGATCAAAGATTGGTGGATTGCTTTTCCGGGGTTAATAATTCCTTTTTTAAAAAAATAAGAATTTGGTCACTCAATCTTTGCCTTCAAAACCTATAATAAATTGGTAATTTCAACCCACGGCTGTTTGTGGGGACACTGCTGTGCGCAATTGGCTGCCGCATTTCACAAATATATAGTCAATTCACTTTACAGTATATTCTGTGAAGCGCTTTAAGATGCCTAGAAGACGTGAAAAGCACTATATCAAATGCAAGGATTATTATTATCTCAAGCCGTTTCTCAGAATATACCGTAAGGTGAATTGACTGTAAATTTTGTGGGCGAACGCGGCAGCCAATTGCGCACAGCAGCATCCCCACAAACAGCCAGGCCTGATTAAAATAATCAGGGGCAAAAGGTGCTGACATGTACTGATCATCCTCAAACCCGAAACGTTACAACCTTCCCCAAATTCACTCACTTGCTTTTTTTAAATATACAAAAAGTCAACATGGGAACAATGCTAAATGGGAAGGTTATCCATCCTTCCTTAGAACTGCATACACTTAACAAGATTTATATACATTTGTAACTGCTGCTCTACTCGTGTACTGATGCTTTATTTAATTACCGAATCTTCACCTTGCCTTAGCTGATTAATGTATGTGTCTTATGTAATCATATTTGCCTTTTTTTAGTACCAAAAAGTATTACTTTACAGGTCTGAGCTCTAAGTGAAATTAGTAAATTCTGTGGCAATTAGTGTCACAGTATGGCCATTTTTGTGAGTGGATCACTTCTGTGAATACAGCAGGAGGGTGGAGATTGCTAAATGCATTCAAATTGCACCTAATCATTCCAGGTAGATTGAATTCAAAGGTGAAAGAACATTCTTATAAGAAAGACAGTAATTTGAATTCTATCAACCTATATCAGCGAATGCAGTGCCCAATGTGAATTTTGCATATTATTCTTATTATTAATGAAAATCCCTTCAATTATTGCTTGGAAGCCTAGTAAAAGGGGTTCTTTTTGAAACTTACTGTACACTTCTGAAGGATTAAGCTTCATTGTGATAAAGAAAACAGTCTTGAAATTCAGCAGATTTTTACAAGAATGAGCTATTAAACTGTATACACCGCCTAATTCGATTTTCCTTTAACTTTACAAATGAATTCATTAACAAACGAACCTTTCGCAGGAGAAAAATCCCCCAAATAAACGCTACTTAGGAGGGAAAAACTAGTGAGTTTTTTTTTATCACAAGTGTAAAATTTAAGGAAAGTTAATACTTGGATGGTCCATTAACGGAAATAATTTATATGATTTTTTTTAATTATACCAAAAAAACAAAAACATCCCTAAAATGAATCAAACTATTCCATAAGGATGCAGGAATGAACTGAAATGGAAGAGTGAAGTTACCAAGGGAAGCTATAGAGGAACACGCTTGTTACGCGTTCCAGAGTTTGGAGCCTTGTGTGCAATTCATTACATCCCCTTGGGCAACCAATATAGTTTTGACAAGAGACATTACCAAATTAAGGAGAGAATAAACTGGGTATCATTAACAATAAGGGCAAGGAACTACATAGACAATATTTATTCTTCAAAATCACTTTCAAGTTCATTAACATATTCAAAGAAATTTCACTGGCAGGATTCCAAACGCAGGTTAAAACTAATTACGTTATATGCAAATGTCATCTTTCAATATCATGCTTTGTTTCATTAGGAAAAATATAACCACAATTCAAATTAAAGGTGATAGTTTTTTTTGTGATTAGTGATCTAATAGAAATTTGTTTAGATAGATCCAGCATTAATTATAAAAATGACTAGATAAGCAAGTTTGAATATATAAACTTAGCCTCTGGAGAGTGAAGCAAATTAGGTCTTCTTTGGGTTTACCTCACTATTTGCACAACACTTTAATATATCACCCGTGCCTACTTATAATAGGAATAATAATACTCGCATTTGATGTAGAGGATTATGACATCATTGAGACGTTTCAAAGCGCTTCACAGTATATATTATAAAGTGGATGGATTGTATTTTGGGTGAAACACGGCAGTCAATTGCGTACATCAGTGTCCCACAAAAAATTGTGGATTGAATGATTTTGTTTGGAGAGATCATTAAGCGATCTACCAAACCACAAAAAACGAGTTCCTACTTACTCCTAGGTAAATAGCGGCCTGAGAAGTAATGAAACTTGCCTAAGGTTTTGCCCAGCCTGGGAATCAAACCCTGGTCCTCTCACTTACAAGGATTCAGCACCTTGGGATGTCTTCCCGATGTGAAAGACGCTCTATAAATGCAATTTTGCTGTTGTTGTTTGTTGTAAAAATAGATTATTATTAGCTAACCACTAAGCTACAGAACTTAATTTCACCCTCAAATAAACAGTCAATTCACTTTACAGCATATTCTGTGAAGCACTTTGAAACGTCTAGAAGACGTGAAAAGCATTACATCAAATGCAAGGATTATTATGAATTTGCATAACACAAGGAAACACTTATATCTGTTTGCTCTTGAGTAGTGATACTGCTCACAATCAGCTGTGGACAACTTGAAAAGCAGTTCCACCCACTGCTTG
The DNA here is from genome assembly GCA_035084275.1 of Hydrolagus colliei. Taxonomy (NCBI): domain Eukaryota; kingdom Metazoa; phylum Chordata; class Chondrichthyes; order Chimaeriformes; family Chimaeridae; genus Hydrolagus; species Hydrolagus colliei. The sequence goes on along the minus strand of CM068743.1, from coordinate 39,123,804 downwards.
CCTGATATCCAGATTCCCAGATGGTACAGCTCAGACACAGACCATTCAGCCATCTCGTCCAGCTGGTGTTCAGACCACCCGAGTGCCTATCTCTAACATTGTACACTCCATGGGAAACATTAAGATATTAATAATAATAATCCTTGCATTTGATATAGCGCTTTTCATGTCTTCTAGACGTCTCAAAGCGCTTCACAGAATATACTGTAAAATGAATTGACTGTATATTTGTGGGCGAAACGCGGCAGCCAATTGCGCACAGCAGCATCCCCACAAACAGTCGTGGATTGAAATGACCAATTTTATTATTATGTTTATTTTGGAGGGATTATTATTAGGTGTGTGTCTAATAAGGAAACTTGCCCAAGGCTTCGCCCTGACCTGCCTGGATCAAGCACAAGTCTCACGCTTGTTAGGCGAGTGCTCTAACTACTGAGCTACAGGACTCCTCATTGCCCAAAGGTAACTGACAACCTAAATTGGTGGGCAAAAGAATTGAGTATTGTGTTCCTGCCTATTCATAAGAACATACGAATAAGAAGCATGAGTAGGCCATTTGGCCCCTCACACCTGCCCCGCCATTCAATAAGATCATGGCTGATCTTCTAACCTAACTCCATCTGCTCGCCTTAACCACATATCCCTTAATCCCTTTATCCATAAGAAATCTCCCTCCCTCTTTCCTGAAGAGACACCACATGCTGGTGTACAGTTCCATACATGAACTACATGGGCAATTCCAAATATCCTACCACATGTCAACCCGATATATAATGGACATTTTTTGCGTGTGGAGTAAGGAAACTTGTCCAAGGTTTCGCCCTGACCTGCTTGGATTTGAAACACAGGTCTCAAGCTTGTAAGGCAAGTGCTCTAACCACTGAGCTACAGGAGCTTCAGGAACAAGGATGTCAGCAGGCTTTTGGAGCTGAAGGACATCATAGCCAAGAAGACTGCCTAACAGATTCTTTCTTAGGTACGCACTCTGCCAATTATAGAGCCCTCATTGCTAGCCTAGCTGAGATCATCTACCTCAGGAGAAATCTGGAACCTTGTGCATGATTCACTTTCATAATTGTCAATTTCAATCAACTGAAAAAAAAATCCACAGAACTGTTGCAAAAGCATTTTGACGTGGATCAACACAGGGTGATAGATTATCGGGATGAGAAACAGTAAACAAATGACAAAAAGTCCATCAGAAGAGGAAGAGAAAAAAAAGAAAAGGATTTGGGCGATCATTCATTCGGAAAAATACAATCAGTGAAAAGCTGTCGTCAAACAACCTGTTGCTGCTGTATTTAGAACAGTGATTGATGCACCGAAAACTTCAGAGAACAAATATACACAATTCCAGGATTTGGAACTTATGAAGAAGTTCACAAAATTCACATCTGTTTAAATTGGAGATCAGATTGAAAGTGTGCATCATTCAAGTTCGTTATGCGCAAGCAAATTTACTTCACCACTTCAAAGCAGTAGGGCATAAAATCAACATGCAATTGGATGCTGCATTTCGCCCACAAAATATACAGTCAATTCACTTTACAATATATTCTGTGAAGCGCAATTGGATGCCGCATTTCGCCCACAAAATATACAGTCAATTCACTTTACAATATATTCTGTGAAGCGCAATTGGATGCCGCATTTCGCCCACAAAATATACAGTCAATTCACTTTACAATATATTCTGTGAAGCGCTGAGATACAACATCAATGGTACTTAAACAAAAGGAAAATATACGTTTTTAGAAGTTGATACTCATTTTATATTTTATTCTGCCTGCCATGCCTCAGTATGGTACGTTATTACCATATAGATCTTAGTTTAAATAATGAAACAAAACATGCTTGGTTTCTGACTTTACACAGACCCTTCTGGCACGGGAATCCTTAAGGACATAATGGCAGATATATGATATTTATATCAGGCAGGTCAGGGTAAAACCTTGGGCAAGTTTCCTTACTCCACATGCCTAATAATAATACGTCCCCAAAAAACTATGATAAATCGGCCATTTCAATCCACGACTGTTTGCAGGATACTGCTGACAATTGGCTGCCGCGTTTCGCCCATAAATCATAGAATCATAGAATCATAGAATTTTACGGCACAAAAGGAGGCCATTCGGCCCATCTAGTCTGTGCCGGCTCTTTGAAAAGAGCGATTCAATCCCATTGCCCTGCCCGCTCCCCATAGCCTAATAGACCCGTTCTTCCTAAATAAAGATCTAATTCCCTTTTAAAAGTTGTTATCGAATCAGCCTCCACCACCTTTTCAGGCAATGCATTCCAGATTCGAACAACTCGCTGAGTGAAAAAATTTCTCCTCAGCTCCCCTCTACTGCGCCTTGAAACTATTTTAAATCTGTGACCACGAGTCACAGATTCACCCACGAGTGGAAATAGTTTTTCTCTATTTGCCCTGTCGAAACCCCTCATGATCTTATAAACCTCTATTAGGTCTCCCCTCAATCTTCTCTGCTCCAGAGAGAATAACCCTAGCCTATCTAGCCTCTCCTCATAGCTGAAGTCCCTCAATCCTGGCACCATCCTAGTAAATCTTCGTTGTACCCTTTCCAATGCCTTCACATCCTTTCTGTAGTGTGGTGACCAGAATTGAACACAGTATTCCAGCTGAGGCCTCACCAAAGTCCTATAGAGGTTAGTCAGCACTTCCTGACTTTTGTACTCTATACCCCTATTTATAAAGCCTAGTATCCCATATGCCTTCTTAACAGCCTTGTCTACCTGTCCTGCCACCTTCAACGAGTCACTAACACAAATCCCCAGGTCTCTCTGTTCCTTCACACCATTTAAAATTGTACTATCTAGCCTATATTGCCTCCCTTCATTTCTTCTCCCAAAATGCATCACCTCACACTTCTCTGCATTAAACTTCATCTGCCATGTGTCTGCCCACTTTACCAATTTGTCTATATCCTCTTGCAGATGGCTACTATCCTCCTCACTGTTTACTATTCTCCCTAACTTAGTGTCATCTGCAAACTTGGAAACTGTACTCCGTACACCCAAGTCCAGATCATTGATGTAGAGTTATACAGTTAATTCACTTTACAGTATATTCTGTGAAGCGCTTTGAGAAGTCTAGAAGACGTGAAAAGCGTTATATCAAATGCAAAGATTATTACTATTATTATAACTGAGATGTTTCTCAGATCAATTTTTTTACGTGACATCCTTATATAACTTCACAGAGTAACAGCATATAAAAGAAAAAAAGTTGCTGGTTTTTGTTGCATTCAAAAAAAAATTATCCCCAAACTTGAAAGGATATGTTTCATTTACCCATTCTGATTGCATTGACGGTATGAATGAATGAAAAGCGCTATACAGGTAGACCCCGCTTAACGAGGGTGTTAGGGACTTTAAAACTCTTCGTTAAGCAAAAATTTTGTTAAGCGAGTTTATCTACATTACTGTATTTGGCCGCAGTCAAATTGCCGCCCCGACCTGAGCCTCCCCGCTAACATCAGTTTAGTTCCTAGTGGTTCCTAGCGCTTACATGTACAGGTTGGGCAGCCAAAAATCCGAAATGTGTCAAAAATTGCAGGAATAAAAACACCAATCCTACCTGCTCCAGGCCAGGTCTGCACAGTCACCACACTGAAATATCGCAACCTGGGCCCAAGCATTTCCAGACACGTGATGGGCTTCTTTCTTCCTCTCCCTCTTCTCTTTCTCTCTACCTACCCCTCCTCTCCTGTTTTTCTCTCTACCCCACCGCCCCTCCCTCCTCTTTCTCTCTACCCACCCCTCCTCTCTTTCTCTCTACCCCCCCCATTCCGCTCCTCTCTTTCTCTCTACCCCACCCCTCCTCTCTATCTCACTATCCCCCCTCCCCTCCCTCTCTATCCCGTCCTCCCCTCCCTCTCTATCCCGTCCTCCTCTCTATCTCTATCCCCCCCTCCTCCCTATCTCTCTATCCTCCCCTCCCTTCCCTCTCTATCCCCCTTCCCCTCCCTCTCTATCCCACCTCCCCTCTATTCCCCCTCCCCTCCCTATTCCCCCTCCCCTCCCTATTCCCCCTCCCCTCCCTATCCCCCCCATCTCTGTAGCCCCCTCTCTATTTCTCTATCCCCTCTCCTCTCTATCTCTCTATCCCCCCTCCTCTCTATCCCCCCTCCCCTCCCTCTCTATCCCCTCCCCTCCCTCTCTATCCCCCCCATCTCTCTATCCCCCCACATCTGTCTATGCCCCCCTCTTCTCTCTATCCCCCCCTCCTCTCTAACCCCACCCCCCATCTCAACTTACTATTATTGATGCCATGAAGGATCCTGCCGCTTAAGCTCCTCCCAAATGAGAGGGGCTGCACTGCTTAACTGAGGCACGCTAAAGACTGAGCCTGCTTTGCTGGGGCAACCAGAGAGAAGCTGCGCATGAGAAGCCCGTGAGATTTAAAGTGTGTGTAAACATTCGTTATAGTGAAAGCAGCCTTAAGTGGAGAAGTGGTACAAATAGAATAGTGACGTTTATAGTGAAGTTTCGGTAACTGGGTGTTCGGTAAGCGAGGTCTACCTGTACTGTATCAAAATGCAAGGATTATTATTATATGCACATTTTCACTAAGCAAAACATGATAATAATAATCATCCTTGCATTTAATACAGTTCCTTATCACGTCTTCAAGACGTCTCTAGAATATAACTGCTACAGCATTATTATAGATCCGTATTAAGTATAATGCAAGTTAAAGCGAATCGCTCGTTAACATTTCACATGGGAAGTGCTAAGACAGACAGTTAATTTAAGTTAAGCCATAGTTTTATGCAGCTTTCTATGTTGTAACAAGGTTGAAAATCGCTCTCAATTTCGACCGGTGAGTGGCTCCACAGCAACACCTATAGGTGACGATTGGGTACTGCAGCCATCAAGCCACCAACTCAACAGTCAAAATTTGCTTAGATCACTCACTTACCGTATATCTCCGTGTATAAGACGCACATTTTTTCAGGTCGGAAGATCTCGAAAGTTGGGGGTGCGCCCTATACGCAGATACAAGCAATTTTGAGCTTCGGAGATACAGTAAACAGGAGGGGCGGCCGGCGCGCTGTCAGCCGGGGTTTGGTCAGTGTCCGGCGGGGGTTGGGGGGAGCGGGTGACGGGGCTTCGGCCTCGGCCGCCCGGGCAGCGGCAGGAGCACTTCAGTGCTGTGCTTACCTTCTGCCGAACCCAGTCTGCCTCCCTCCCTCCCTGCCGCTCTCCCTCCCTCCCTCCCTGCCTGCGTGCCGGCCTGCCTCTCTCTCTCCCACGCTGCCTGCCTGCCTCTCTCCCTCTCTCTCTCCCGGGCTGCCGACCTGCCTCTCTCCCTCTCTCTCTCCCGGGCTGCCAACCTGCCTCTCTCCCTCTCTCTCTCCCGGGCTGCAAAAGGAGAGAGAGGTCAGGCACAATTTTCTACTCAGTTGTTGGTGATGTGGAATAATAATAATAATCATTGGATTTGATATAGCGTTTTTTCACATCTTCTAGACTTCTCAAAGAGCTTCACAGGTTATACTGTAAAGTGAATTGACTGTATATTTGTGGGTGAATAAGTGTGCTAGTGTAGATGGGACAAAAGGGGATAATTTCAACACATCAGATGTAAAAGTTCCTGTTGTAACTTCAGCGATTACCATCACAAATTTTTCCATGAAATTTTATAACCTTGCCATTTTAAAAAAAGGAATTTCTGTATCCCTTGGTTAACAGCATTACTAACCTGTTTTTCTCTTATATCTGGTGATAATGAAGTAGGAAACTGTATACAAAACAGCAAACAAAAGGAAACAAATCTGGAAAAGGAGAAAACAAAACTGCGTTAATTAACCATTTTCCCAAGCAGTTACCCGCAATTCTAAATTAACTGTGCTAAATTTCAGACTTGAGATTTAACCTGATGAAAATGTCACTCCTTCAAATTAAATCAACAACTTGCTGATTTATACAGTAAAACCTGGATAATCTGACACTTCGAAACCTAGCAAACTCCCTAAAACCGGCAAGATTTCAAAATACATAACAACAACAAAATGACACTTGTATGGCGTCTTTCACATCAGGATGAAGTCCCAAGGACTTTGGAAATAAATCTAAATACTATCCCAAACGTATACAGTATTTCGATTTATTTCCAAAGTCCAGCAAATCTCCCGAAGATGGGAACAGCTACTTGTAGTTCCCAGCGTGACCTCTCCGTCATCCGGCGCTGTGGTTGGAGCTCAGGTATATTTTGGCTTCAGTGCTGAGTTTACAGGAAACATTTTTTCCCCACTCAAAGGGTAGTGGAAATCTGCAATTCTCTCCCCCAAACTGCTGTGGATGTTGGATCAATTGAAATTTTCAAGACTGAGGTGGAACAGGCTTGAGGGACTGAAGCCTGTCGCTATGTATCTATGCATTATTGGCCACTGTTCACACAGTCAAAGGCCAATGTATACCATAATCTTGTGAGGGAATTACCTCATCAAATGGTGTATCAAAATTATATATCTAAATCAGCCTGACAACCTATTTAAACACTTTTAAGACTGTGTTGGCTGTGTTCTTTTTTGTTTAAAAAAATGTAATTATCTTAAAAGTCATCAACCTAGCATTTAAATAGAATTCTTGACATATTTACTACAGATCCAAGTTTTGTCAAAAGGTCAACTTGAATTTGTCAATGAAGCTATCTAGTGATGGATGGCCTTTCCCTTTTAAAACCACCCAAGGATATTACTGGGCGTTATAATAAGATGCATGTCAGGACAGAAATACTGGGTCTCTTTTAATGCCTGACACAATGTAAATATGGTGCAATATAGTGCATATATTATTACACATTGCAGCGATGAAATTGAACATAAACTACATTTTGCTTTTTTAAAAAAACAAGGATAAAAGGTCAAATCTTATTTCAATTCACATTTAAAGTAGAATGTCATCAATAAGATGCAAGGAGTCTGGGTTAAATCACAACAGCTGATAACTGGCATAAGCAACCTTCTGCAGTCCCAGCAGTTTAGCAATCTAGCAAGTTGCAAAATCTATATCTAGCACTTCCCAGGCAAGTGGCAACTTTACTGATGCTTACGTGCCAACATCATCATAGCTGATGTCCCACTGAAATCGAAAGGCAATGGAACAGTTGAGTAGCAATAAATATGAGAAGTTGTCCCTCCGTCCCTGGAGGAACGAGAATAAACCTGTGGTCTGTGCGAGATTCATTTTATACTAATAAATTGGGACAATTGCTATTAATTGACTGCCGTCCAAAAAATATACAGTCAATTCAGTTTACAGTACATTCCGTGAAGCACTTTGAGATGTCCACAAGATGTGAAAAGGCGCTATATGTGGAGCTCCTGTAGATCCGTGGTTAGAGCACTCGCTTTACAAGTGTGAGACTTGTGTTCACATCCAGGCAGATCAGGGTGAAGCTTGGGCAAGTTTCCTTACTCCAACACATGCCTAATAATAATCCGTCCCCCCAAAAAAACAAAATAATAATCTGTCCCGTCCCCCAAAGTAATAAAAATTGGTGATTTTCAATTCAGGACTGTTTGTGGAGACACTGCTGTGCGCAATTGGCTGCCACGTTTCGCCCACAAATATACAGTCAATTAATTCACTTAATAGCAACAACAACAACAATTTACATTTATAGAGCGCCTTTCACGTCGGGAGGACGTCCCAAGGCGCTGAACAGGAGGCGTGTGACCCGAGCTGGGAGGGGAATGTTTGGGAAGGGGTGAAACACGAAGGGGAGGTAAAAGAGTTCGGGGTGGAACAAAAGGCATGATCGAAGAGGAAAGATGTGAAAGGCGCTATGTCAAATGCAAGGATCACCAGCGCCATAAATCACTTCCCATTTTGTAGGTTTGCTGGGCAAATTGGCTATTGCAATTGCCTACACAGGACTCAAACCATTTCCGATTAACCAGGACAATCCCCCAGATAAAATTGTTCATTCACTTCATAGCAGTAGGTGAGACACATCAGTGCGCAAATTGGTAAGTCACATTTACCTGGAAAAATACAGTCACTACTTTACAGTAAATCATTGAAGGGCTTTGATTGATACTGTATATGAATGGAGTTGTGAGATGTTTATTTGTCATGAAAGCGGTACATATCTGGAATGTACATATCGCATTTTGACCACAAAATATAGTCAATTAACTTTACTTTACAGTATATTTTGTGAAGCGCTTTGAGACATCTAGAAGACATGATATTACACTATATGAAATGCAAGGATGATTATTATTATCATCATATCATCAGGAGAGAATGTGACCATGGGAGGAGGAAACCTGACCCATTGCATCTCATTACACAGCAAGCTTTAATTTCCTCCCCTTTAATCAAATGTCACTGGAATAGACACATGAATGTATCCTTTGAAGCAAAACCCACAACTGTATATTTGTGGGCAAAGCACAGCAGCCAGCAGTGTCCCACAAACTGTCATGGATTGAAACGACCAATTCATATTTCTTTTTAGGGATCCCGAGTACAGAAACTTGCCCAAGGTTTTGCCCAACCCGGAATCAAACCCAGGTTTCACTTGCGAAGCAAGTGCTCTAACCACTGAGCTACAGCACTCCATTGATTGTATCATTGAATTTGATATAGGACCATATCACATTATTACTCGAAGATGTGATCAGACGCTATATCAAATGCAAGAGTTATTTATTATTATGTAGCTAAAATTCCACAAACTAAAATGCTTTAATGCTGGAATAGGAAAGTAGAACTGGCTTTACTCATTGGGTTCACATTGTGTTTTTCTCTCTATTGTCGTTATAGTATCTAATAATCTCTGATGGCAAATCCATACATGAGCAGGATCAAGCTTATGTTTATTTATCCATCAAGATTAATGGCCTGCTCAGGTTCATTCTACTATTGAAGAAAGACCAGATTCAAACTCACTATACCTCAACAGAAGTCAAACAAACCATCAGACATTTATTTGGGGAGGACGGGTTTGTGTGGTTATGGGGAGAGAGCTGGGGAATGGGATTAAATTGCTCTTTTTAAAGAGCCGGCATAGACTTGATGGGCCAAACAGCCTCCTTTTGTGCCGTAAAATTCTATGATTCTATCAATATTGAGTTGCGTTCATTGATTTTACCTCAATGACCCTAATCCTACCTTCACCAAATACCCAAGCACGTTTATAGTAGCAAATATGCAAGCACTTTCCACCAGCACAACGAAGCAAAATGACATTTATAGAGTGCTTTTCATGTCGGGAGGACGTCCCAAGGTGCTGAACATTCAGGGCAGGACCTAGCAATGGAGAGGGACAACGTAAAGTGGAGGGGGCGGGAGAAGGCACAATCGAAAAAGAGGGTCTTGAGACCAGCCTTGAAGGAGGCAAGGGAGGAAGTGAGACGAAGAGACTGTGGGATGGAATTTGAAAGTGTGGGGGCGGAGAGGCTGAAAGGCCACTGATGGTAGGGCAGGTCAGAGACATGGAACAGACTAGAGCCCACTGAACGGAGGGGGCGAGCAAGTTGGTAGGGAGTCAGCAGGTCGGAGAGGTAGAAAGGTCGTGGATTGCCTTGAAAGTGAGGACGAGGATCTTGAATTTGATCACTATCGCTGGATAGCTTGAATTTGATCACAATTCTTGTTGTCCACTGAAGTCAATTTTAATGTTACGGTGGTGGCTGACATAGCAACCCAGTAAAGGAATTTTGACTAAACGAGAGACATTTAACATTGACAAAACGCAAAATACTGCAGATGCTGGAAATCTGAAACAAAAACAGAAATGCATGGGAACACTCAGCAGATCAGGCAGCATCTACAGAGAAAGGAAAGTAAGTCAACTTTTTGGGTCCATGACCCTTCGTCAGAACTGGGGAATGTTGGGAGGGAGAGGCTTTTAAGGACTAATAGAGAGGGGGTGGCAGGGTAAGGAAGACAAAGGAGAACATGTGGTAGGGAAGATGATGGCTTAAAGAAGTGTTGGTGCACGCTGGTACAAAACAAAAACAACAAAATTACACATGAATAGTGCATTTCATGTAAGGAGGACATCCCAAAACAAAGGGGATTGCAACAAAACTCAAGAAAAGAGGTGTTAACAACAACAACAACAAAATTACACTTATGTAGCGACTTTCATGTCAGGAGGACGTCCCAAGGCGCTGGACAGTCACAGTTTCAGACCCGAGCTGGGACAGCGGGGTGGGGGGAAGGAAGGGGGGGGGATTAGGATTAATAATGCAAAGAGGGGGAAACTGTATCAGAACAGGTAAGACCAGAGACCCGGATTATATGATAATGGTCACAGAAGAGGGGGAAGGTGAGCTGTTATGGTCTGATATCGTTGAAATCATTATTGAGGCCAGAGGGCTATAAGGTCCCTAACAGATAGATGAGGTGCTGTTCCTCAAGCTTGTGGTTCATTCGAACAGCGTAGGAGACTATGGTTTCCAACCACAGATCTTGATTAGGGAAGGGCATGGATACATTTGAAAGAATGAGAATCTTGAATTTGGAGATAGAGAGACAAGTGTAATTGAGCAAGCATTGCTAAAAGGTGTGGTGGAAACAGATTCAATTAGATATGTACTTGAAAACAAAAAAATTGTAAGGGCATGGGGAAAGGGGAGGATAGGACAACAACAAAATTACATTTGTATAGCGTCTTTCACTTCAGGAGGACATGCCAAGGCATTGATTTTCCACCACCACCACCACCACCATGCCAAGGCCTCTTTTCCACCACCCACCACCTCCTCCGTGTACCCCCTCAGGCCTCCTCAGTCTTCACTTCAAATGCGAAGTGCGAGGAGGTCATGGACTTCTTTTCCTCAAAAATCCAAAATATCTGCCATCCTCCTGCCTCTCATCACCCTCTACCATCCCCATCCCAACCCCCTCACCCTCCCCGTCATCAACTCCTACCTCAACCCCCTTCCTACACTCCTTCTCCCCAGTCTCTCTTTCCTCCCTCTCACGCACTCTCACCTCTTTGAAGCCAACCACCTGCTGCCTCGACCCCATCCCCACCAACCTACTGCTTACCCAGCTCCCCCTCCTCTGCCCACTGCTGGCTGATATCAACCAGTCCCTCTCCACGGGATCCCTGCCCCCTTCAAAACTGCTGCCATCACCCCCCTCCTTAAGAAACCCTCCCAAGATCCCTCAAACCTTAGTCACTAGCACTCTATTTCTAGCTTTTCCTTTCAAAAGCACTGGAACACATTGTAGCCAAACAACTCTGCGCCACCTCTCCTCCCACTTTGAACCCCTCCAGTCCGGTTTCCGCCCTGCCCACGGTACAGAGACTGCGCTTGTGAAAGTCACAAACGATGTCCTCTCTATCTGCGACCAGGGCTCTCTCTGTCTCCTTATCCTCCTGAACCTGTCCGCTGCGTTCGACACAGTCGACCATACCATCCTCCTCCACCGCCTGTCTTCCGTCATCCACCTCAGTGGGACCGCACTCGCCTGGTTCGAGTCCTACCTCACAAACCGCCAGCAGTACATCTCCACAAACGGCTTTTCCTCCCACTCTTACCCAGTTACCTTGGCCCCCTTCTCTTCCTCATCTATACGCTCCCTCTTGGGGATGTCATCTGCACACATGGGGCACACTTCCACATGTACACCCAACTATATTTCTCCATTTCACTTTACGACCCCCAGTCCCCTGATGTCAGCCTGCCTGTCAGACATCAGGAGCTGGATGAGCACAAATTTCCTGCAGCTGAATGTTGACAAGATGGAGGCCATACTCTTTGGCTCTTGTCAACATCTCCATTCACATGGCTCTCACCTCCCCCACTCCCCCTGAAACTCTCCGAACCCGTGAGCAACCTTGGCGTGAGGTTCGACCCCCAATTGTCCTTCCTCCCCCACATCCGGTCCCTCACCAGCACCGCCTTCTACCACCTCCGACGGATCGCACGTCACCCCAAAAGCCACTGAAACCTTGATCCATGCCTTTGTCACCTCACGGCTGGACTATTCAAATGCCCTCCTCGCCAGTCTCCCCTCCACCACAATCCATAAAATCCAACTCATCCAAAACTCTGCCACCCGCATACTCACCGGCACCAAGCTTCACTCCCCCATTACCCCAGTCCTTGCCAGACTTCACTGGCTCCCTATCCCTGAGAGGATCAACTTCAAGATCCTCACCCTTGATCCGCTCCCCCTCTACGGCCGGGCCTTCAGCCACTATGCCCTGAGGCTCTGGAATTCCCTCCCTCACTACCTTCGTCTTGCCCCCTCTTTTCTCAATTTCAGGTCCCAGCTGAAGACCTTTCGCTTCGACCGCGCCTTTGGTCACCTTTCTACCCCTGTCCCTGGCTTGGATCCGCTATTGTGAAGTGCTCTGAGACGCCGTCCGGCGTGGAGGGCGCTATATAACTCGAAGTTGTTGTTGATCCATCAATGTTTCAGACCCGAGTTAGGGGTTGGGATCACGGTGGGTGGAGGGCGGGGAGGGAAACGGAGAGTGACCGAAGGCACAGTCAAAGAGGAGGGTCTTGAGACAAGTCTTGAAGGAGACGAGGGAGGGAGCGAGGCAGAGGAACTGTGGGATGCAGATCCAGGGGATGGGTGCAGAAGTGGCTGAAGCCTCAACTGCCAATGTTGGGGAGGGCAAGGCAGGGGACTTGATGCAGGCTTGAGCCCACTGAGCGGAGAACATAGCCTACTTGCTTTTACCAAGGCTCAGGAATTTGGTAACAAATGGAAAAGGAAGAATTTGTTCCCTTCAGTTTCCACAAAAGGTAGCCAATGCCTCCATTCACAGTTTCATCACACCACTCACAACTCATCCCAGGGAATATTCTACGCAAGTCCAGACTTATAATTAGTAGACATCAGACACTGAACCATGAAATGTAGATCCCCAAGGGAAAAATACTTATTTTTAGCAGACTTATGGATAATGAAATAATTAAAATTTTGTTAAGTCACCATTGCCGATAGTATAAATATCAGAGTTTCAATATCTGGGGAATAGATGAGGTTCCAGGCAGTAAGATAATTAGTACTTCTTGTTACTTGTTTCACAAGAAAGTAAGTTGCAGTCACATATGCAAAACCTCATTCATTCATACCATCAATGCAATCAGAATGGGTAAATGAAACATACCCATTCAAGTTTGGAGATAATTTTGTTTAATGCAACAAAAACCAGCAACTTTCTCCCTTTCACGGATTACTCTGTGCAGTTATGTAGGGATGTCACATTAAAGTTTGATCTGAGAGACATCTCGGTTATAAAAATAGAAATAATCTTTGCATTTGATATAGCACTTTTCACATCTTCTAGACTTCTCAAAGCGCTTCACAGAATATATTGTAAGGTGAATTAATTGTTTATTTGCGGGCGAAACGTGGCAGCCAATTGTGCACAGCAGTGTCTCAAAAACAGTCGTGGATTGAAATGACCAATTTTATTACTGTGTTTTTTTTGGAGGATTATCAGGAATGTGGAATAAGAAAACTTGCCCAATGTTTCGCCCTGACCTGCCTGGACAGATCTCACGCAAGTGCTCCAACCACTGAGCTGTGAAAGCAAGTGCTGCTATAAATGTATGGCATTGCTGAGGACACTTTCGTAATGCAGTGGCTGCCAGGGTAGGGCGCAGGAGATCAGGGACATGTAGAAGACTGTAGAAGACTGAATGAAGTGGCAGGGTAATGCAGTGATGTAAACAATCAAATAGTTCATAGGGATAATGTATTTTTTCCCCACCCTGTATTGTCTTGATTTCCAAGCAATAAAATACAGGGTGAGGCAAAATAATGGAAACAAGATAAGCAGAAACTAAAATTTTAACTAAGATCTAGACATAGGAATAGGCCATTCAGCCCTTCAAGCTTGTTCAGCCATTTAATTAGATCATGGCTGATCTGCACCTCTACAAATCCTTTCAATCCCAATTTTCCACTTTCTCCCCGTATCCCTTAATATACTCTGACCTGCCAAAAATCTATCAACCTCACTCTTGAAGGTGTGGATGGATCCAGCATCCACGACCTCTTGGGGAAGAGAATTCCAGATTTGTACCACTCTTTTGAGTGAAAAAAATGCTCTCTGATTTGACTCTTAAACGTTATAAGTGATATGCAATAATATGCCATAATTACAATATATTTGTGATAACAGATGCAGAAAAGAATGCCAATACTTAAGCTTAAACTCAGTTTTCTGCAAAGAAAGGGAGGGGAGACAGAAAAACATGGGGCCACCATAAACATTGGGACAAAAAGTGCACTAAATACAAAAAACACAGAAGCTCATGGAGGGGTGCATTTCACCCCAAAAATTGTCAATCCACTAAACAGTAAATCCTGGGAAGTGCTTCGAGATGTTTCAACGACATGACAAGGTGCTATGTCAAATGGAACAACAACAACCTGCGACTCTCACACAGGTAGCTTCCCGGAATGCTTATGCAAGGGTGATTATTATTAACAAAGAAAGCTGCTTCCAATGACACATGATTATAGTAATCCTTCCATTTGACGTAGAGCATTTCATGGCTTAAAGCACTTGACAGAATATATTGTAAAATGAATCGACTGTACATTTGTGGGTGAAACGCAGCTGCCAATTACACACATCAGTCATTTACATAAACACACACGTATAGATACCCTACTTGATATGAGAAAGGCCCTCACCCACCCCACACAAAAAAAATTATATACCTTCCTGGGCCTCGCACGATCTGTGCAACCCCATGATCTATTTGTGCAATCTATAGACCAACCCCGCCCTCCCTCCCCTTACCCCGCCCCCCACCCAAAGACAGTGAGTGAAGTCTCAGCACCTCATTCATACTCTGACCTGCCAAAAATCTATCAACCTCAATCTTGAAGGTGTGGATGGATCCAGCATCCACGACCTCTTGGGGGAGAGAATTCCAGATTTGTAATATATGTAATATTTGTAATAATATGCCATAATTACAATATTATGTTTGACAACAATAACAAATTACACTTGAACAGCGTTCTTCAGGTCGAAAAGACAGGGGTTTTGGAGCCGAGCTGAGAGTTGTGGTCAGGAGGGCAGTGAGGAGGGTGGGGGAGCTCCAAGTCGAAGAGGAGGGTCTTAACTATAATAATCCTTGCACATGATAAGTGTCTTATCACGTCTTCAAGACGTCTCAAAGCCCTTCACAGTATAAACTGTAAAGTGAATTGACTGTATATTTTGTGGTCGAAACGCGGCAGCCAATTGTGCACAGCAGCGTCCCCACAAACAGTCATGGATTGAAAATGACCAATTTTTTAATTTTTTTTTGACGGATTATTATGCGCGCCTGTGTGTGGAATAAGGAAACTTGCCCAAGGTTTCGCCCTGAATTTCAACACAGGTCTCACACTTGTAAGGCGAGTGCTCCAACCGTGCCGGAGCTCCATAAAGATCAAATAAACCTTGCGTTCGATATAGCACTTTTCACTTTTCTTCCAGACTTTCTCAAAGAGCTTCGCGGAACATACCGTGAAGCGAATTGACCTCATGTCGCTTTAACAATAAAGCTTTATGTTTTACGTTAAAATAAAACATTTTTTTAATATAAATGTTGTCCACAGCAGCGTTCCTCGGCGTTCCTCCCACAAACAGCCATGGGATTGAAATGGACAATTTATCAGTCTTGTTAGCAAGAGAAAAAATATTTGACGGGATGATGAAGCATCTTATCATAGAGAATTATTATATTGATTCTTAATATGATTAAGATCATATGGGAAGCCCAAGGGGTGGGGAGGGGGGGAGGGGGGGTGGTTAGGGATAAGCTGCTACTCGCTGGTTACTCACAATGTACTCGCGGACCTGGCTGTGAAAGTTTTGCTCTCTGACGGTCACATCGTCAGTGTCCATCCTTCATGTGGAAGCCGAACATTTAGATCGTCTTCATTCTTATCAATGTGTGTGTGTGTGTGGGGGGGGAGGGGGGGGGGGGGGTTGCAAAAATTATTTTTTAACAAATAATAAATAAAAATCCGAGATATTTATCAGCGACGAAACGGGTGGAAAGTGGGCGAGCGAAACGTGAGGGATGATGTGACGTAGGGGGGGAAACACAAGAGAGATTCAAACGGTGCCACATCTTAATGGCAGCGCAGCTCGCCCGCCTCGCGCCATTTTCCTTTCGCCAATGCGCAACTGCAAAGAAAAGCTGCCCCCCCACCACCCCTCCTCCGCCCGTTCGTCCCAACAACGATTCGTCTGATTGGTTCCCGTCACTCCCCCGTCTCTTCGGCTTCAGAGCCTTCGCTTGCCATTGGACGAGATGCAGACGCCGTTGGCTTGCTGGATTGATTGACAGGCCTGGTAGCCTATGGGAACGCCGCCGTCCAATAGAAGCGCTGATCCGAGAGGTAAGAGCGTCATCACCAAGGCGAAGGGCGAGGAGGGAAGCGCGATCGTGTGATTGACTTGGATTGCCGCCAATAGAAATATAATTTCTGCAACAAACGCCAATCGCAATGGAGAAAATTGAGGCGGGACTTCTGTGAAAGGTCGCGCAAGGTTGACACCCCACCACCCTGCGGTTTGTGCATAAGCGAGAGAGCTAAGAGCATCAATAACAAAGGGAGGGAAGGGTGTGGTTCGGGTGGAGGGGCGTGACGATAATCTTACTGACTTGCATTGTAGCCAATAGAAATGTCGTTAGTGAATACAAGCGCCAATCGCAATGGAGGAATTGGTGAGAGTGGGAGGAGGCAGAACTTGCGTCAATGGTCCCTTGCGAGGTTTGCTCCCCCCCCACCCCCTCCCCACCCAACGTTCACTTGACGTCATCCGCTCGCGCCCGCCGGTGCCTCGAGTTCCCGAGTCGCGCGTGGGTCGACTTGAATGTTAACGGTCAGTGCAGCGAGAGAACAACAACAACATGAAGAGGAAAGGTCAGGCCGGCGGGAAGCCGAGACACCGGGGGAGCACGAGGAGGAGCGGCGCCGGCGGTAGTGTCGACGGTATCGGTGTCTCCGCCCGGAATCTCCGACGGTTGAAGTTCACGGTGGAGAAGTTCGTGGAGGGAAACCGGACCAAGGAGTCACCGGAGCTCGGGGATACCGACTGCACGGGCTCCGGCCCCCGCCCGGGTCCCGGTCTCGGTAAAAGCCGCAAACAGGCCCGGAGAGAACAGCGGCTGCTGAAGAAGCGGCGGAAGAGGGACTACTACCTGAGGAAACACTTAGAGCCGGAGCAGGAGGCTGAGGGAGAGGGCCCGGGACCGGGGGGGGATACCGGGGAGGAGGAGGAGACGGAGGAGGAGGAGGCGCCGTCGCCCGGGAATATCCAAGTGACTGAACCCGTTCCCACCGGGCCCCGGCCTAGCGGCGGGCCGAGCGGGGCCAGGAACAAGGGTCTGCTGGAGGCCAACCAAGAGGAGGAGAAGGAGATCAAGTGGCTGGAGAGGGCGCTGGGCCTGAACAGGCGCCGTCGCAAGAGCGGCGCCATCCCGCAGGCCTTGGTCAGGGACGGGCTGGATTATATCCTGGGGGCCATCTCGGAGCCCGGGGCCGCCTTGTCCGCCTTGTACGACAGCGACGGGGCAGACGGGGAGGAGGAGGCGGAGGGGAAGGCGGCGAGCGCTTTGCGGAAACTGATGGCTGGTGACGATGAGGAGGAGGATGAGGAGGAACCCAGTCAGTCTGAGGCTGATGAGGAGGATGATGATGAGGAGGAGGGACCCGCTCAGTCTGATGATGATGAAGAGGATGTGCCCTCAGGCAGTGAGAGCGAGGAGGAGATGGAAGTGGGAGTTTCCAGCTGTCGGAACGGCCTGGAATTACGGGGCAGCGACTGCGAACAGGGGGTCCTGACCCCAGGGGAAGACCAGGTGGGTCTCGCTTTGGACCCCGCAGCCCCCCGCCCCCTCCACACTCCCTCCACACTTCCTCACTCGCTCTCTGGAACTCCATCCCACGAGTCCCTGCAGCTTGCCCCTTCAATCACTTCTTTTAAGGTCCACAACAAGACCTTCCTTTTTGAGTCATCAACACAATGATGATTCTTGATTCACTGTTGTTCTAGATATACATTGATATAGCGCCATTCATACGGGCATATAGGTGTCAAACATCAAAATATACATTTTTTTAAAAATAATCATTGCATTGTATAGTGACATCTTTCAAGGCCCAAATATATGTGGTTACGGTATTCACTCCATAGTTTAATTTTGCACATTGCTGTGCAAGGATTATTTTTTTACCCTGGAATTGATGCAAATGGGTCCTATTAGTAAAATTTTAATTATATTTTTTACAATACTTAGGTCAAAAGATCAAACGACAGTGCTACTGGAAAATATATCCCTCCACAATTGCGTAGAATGGGTGACACTCTGGATGTGAAGAAAAAGGAAGAACTTGAAAGACTGAAGAAGGCTATGAAAGGACTTCTGAATAGGTATGAAGATTGTTACATCTTTCAATGTAATTTTTTTGTGAATTTATGTCTTGTTTGATATCTTAGAGAATTTTCTATTTTGAAGATGGGAAACTCTGGGATCTTGAGCTGAAATGCCCATCTTGAATTTTCATGTACACTGTTTGTGGGATTATACAGTACTTGATATGAGAGACACTAAACAGGCTGCTATTTGGTTGGATCCAAACGGATGCTTTTTTAATGGTTCAGTTAATGGCATATTGGTAATGGCATATTCGCTAAGCCAAAGTAAGTTCTGCAGGTTTGGTTTACTTTTTATACTATAGTCCTCCCCCACATTCGCACCATGACAGCACTGCCTTCCACCACCTCCACAACATTGCCAGACTCCGCCTCACCCATCGGGCTGCCGAAACCCTCATGCATACATTCGTCCCATCAAGGCTCGACCATGGAAACCCCCTCTCCATCGGCCTTCCCAGCATTTCCCTTCACAAGCAGCACATCATCCAGAATTCTAGGTCGTGTCCTCTCCCGCACCAAACTCCGCGACCACATCACTCCACCCTCACCCGGCTCCATTGTCACATCATCCCTCAGGGAATCAAATGAAAAATCCTCGTCCTCACTTTCAAGGCCATTCACGGCCCTGCCCCCTCCAATCTCTCCGACCTGCTGACGCTCTTATCAACCTGCCCGCCACCTCCGTTCAGCAGTCTGTTCCATGTCTCTCTCTCTCACTTTCAGTCTCTACCCCACACTCTGCAACCCCATCTCACAGTCCCTTCGCATCGCTTCCTTCAAGGATCGTACCTTCTGCTGCCCTCCCACCTCTCTCCCTCCGCCCCCACCCTACCACTCCCCCTTGCACGGGTCCCAACCCCTGACTGTTCAGCACCTTGGAACGTCCACCCAACGTGAATTTCAACATGGTTTGGACCCCAAACTTTGTCCCAGAGACGAGAGTCCACCTCACTTTGTGAGCCCCAGTCCCGTGATGTTCTGTCAGCCTACCTGTCAGACATCAGGAGCTGGATGAGCGCGAATTTCCTGCAGCTGTATGTTGACAAGACGGAAGCCATAGTCTTTGGCTCTCGTCAACGTCTTCAATCACACGGCTCTCACCTTCTCCACCTACCCGACTTGCCCCTAAAACTCTCTGAACCCGTATGCAACCGAGACGTCAGGTTCGACCCCAACTGTCCTTCTTCCCCCACATCCAGTCCCTCACCATCACCTCCGGCAATATCTCTTTTTTCCATCTCCGGCAATATCTCGCCCCAAAAGCCGCTGAAGCTCTGGTGCATGTCTTTATCGCCTCTCGGCTGGACTACTAAAATGCCCTCCTCGTCGGACTCCCCTCCACCACAACCCATAAAATTCAACTCAGGCAGTACTCTGCCGTCTGCATTCTCACCCGCACCAAACTTCGCTGCCCCATTACCCCAGTCCTTGCCAGACTTAATTGGCTCCCTGTCCCAGAGAGAATCGATTTCAAGATCCTCACCCTTGTCTTCAAATCTCTCCACTCTGCACCCTCCTACCTCAAAACAGCACCTCTCTCCTCAAAACAGCACCTCTCTCCTCAAAACAGCACCTCTCTCATCAAAACAGCACCCGTTGCCTTCGCTTCACCGGTTCTGGCCTCCTCCTAGTCCACTGAATCCTCCGCTCCGCCATCGGCGTCTGTGCCTTCAGCCACTACGCCCCAAGGCTCTAGAACTCCCTGCCTCACTCCCTTCACCTCGTCCTCTCTCTTCCTAGTTTCAGGTCTCAGCTAAAGACCTTTCTCTTCAACCGTGCCTTCGGTCACCTTTCTCCCGCTGCCCCCAGCTCGTCCCCGGGATCCATTATTGAGAAACGCTCTGGGACTATGTCCGGCGTGGTGGCCGCTATATAAAAAGTTGTTGTTGTTGAATAATACTGACTAAAGCAAGCTGGTGTCTAAAATGAATTGATTAATTTCAGTTATAGTTGTGTCTTTATTAGTAGACAGTATTTGTAATTCAACAAATACAATTAAAATTTATATAGTGCCTTTCATGTTGAGAGGGTGACATAATTCGCTGGTAAGGACTGATCAGTTCTAACACTATTTAATCAATTTCTTATGGCGTGAAACCACATCAGAATCTAGCGTTTCACAGTATATATTGTAAAGAGAATTGACTGTGCAGGATATTTGTGGGAGAAACGCGGCAGCCAATTGCACACAGCAGTGGCCCAAACAGTCGTGGATTGAGTGATCAAATTATTATTATTTTTTCTTGAGGGATTATTATCAGATGTGTAGCGTAAAGAAGCTTGCCCAAGGATTCACCCTGCCTGGACACGTACCCCTAGTTTTTTCTAACCACTGAGCTACAATATATAGTTCATATTTTAAATGCTACTCTTATTTAATGTTTCATTTCCACAGGTTGAGTGAACCTAACATGGCTTCCATTTGTGGTCAGTTTGAAGAGCTTTACATGACCAACAGTCGTAAAGATGTGAATGATACTCTGTCAGATCTCCTTTTGGATGCCTGTGTCACTCCTGCTTTGATGCCTGACAGACTGCTGATGGAGCATGTTCTGTTAGTTAGCATTCTTCATCACAATGTTGGAATTGAGGTGACCGCAAAAAAGTTTTCTTGTTGTATAAAGTAGAATTTCTTCTATTCAGCGCCTTGGGACGTCCGACGTGAAAGGCGCTCTATAAATGTAAATTGTTGTTGTTGTTATTCTAAGAATTGTAGAAACTAGCTAAAAATGACAACGATAAATAATTAGCACGTCTCCTCAACTCTTAATTCAGATTGTGTTTAGGTTTCTTAAGTATCACAAATCTGCTCAGTCTTAATTCAAGCTAAAATTATGTAACTTTGGTTCTTAAATACAAAGTTAATATTGCACAGTGGAAACTCTTGATTCTTTAGTTTATAATAACAATGGTAAGTTGCGGGTGGAACGGATTTTTAAAGGGGATAAAGTATAACTAATGCAATACTTACGATGATATTGACTGACAACTTTGAATGGTCAGTATTGGCTAAAACGTTTGAGTGTTTTTGTGTAGCTCCTATACAATAATAGTTAAGAATTGATTGAAATTCAATTCTAAATCTAAACAGCTATTTAAATGGTGAGTTGTCGATGGCTCCTAATACTGCGTAGTCGAATTAAAGATTGATAACATTTGTTTTACAGGTAGGAGCCCACATCTTGGAAATAGTAGTGAAGAAGTTTGATGAACAGTCTCGACATAATAGTGAGGGAAAAGAATGCGATAACTTAATCAACTTGGTTGCACACCTTTACAACTTTCACGTGATTCATGCTGTGTTGATATTCGATATTCTCAAGAAGCTCACAAGCAACTTCAAGGAGAAGGACATTGAGCTGATCCTCTTTTTACTGAAGCGTGTTGGATTTTCTCTGAGGAAGGATGATGCTCTGGCATTGAAGGGATTGATCTTGGAAGGGCAAAATAAAGCCAACAGTGTTGGGAAGCAATTTCAGGACCAGACCAGGGTAGGAGTGTATTCATGGAAATTTATTTTGTACAATGACTGAGGGAGTTGAAACATGTACTACTTCTTTTTTCAGAACTATATCAAATCTTGCTGAGGAAGGAGTGATTTAAAACTGTTAGGCATTGCCCAGGGTGGTTATGGTAAATTGTGTGTAACGCATCACTATCCTATTCCAGGTTCGATTTATGTTGGAAACAATGCTTGCACTGAAAAACAATGATGTACGGAAAATCCCCGGTTATGATCCTGAACCCGTTGAAAAACTTCGAAAACTTCAGAGAACTCTGGTAATGCCGCAACTGTTTTCTGTTTGTAGCATTTTGCCAGCAAAATAGAGTCAATTCACTTTACAGTATATGCTGTGAAGCGCTTTGAGATATCTCAAAGACGCAATCAGGTGTTATATCAACTGCAAGGATTATTCTTTAAGCAACGATCATAATTGAATACATTGACTATTGAAAGAAATAAAATGCAGTGACTCACGTGCTTCTCTCCAGGTCCGTAAGAGTGGTAGTGACTTCCAGCTCCGTGCAACATTGGAAAACTTACTGGCAGCAGACCAGGTAGGCCGCTGGTGGATTGTTGGATCTTCCTGGAGTGGAGCCCCCATGATTGACAACAGCTCAAAGACACAGCAGAATGTTGTTGGAGAGGTGAGCAATGCAGCTACTACTGTTGGGTGACCATAAATTGGATGGTGATTATTGGGTTTCATTCTTATATTGTATTGGTTAATTGTATTGATTGGAGCTCCTGTAGTTCGGTGGTTAGAGCACTTGCCTTACAAGCATGAGACCTGTATTCAAATCCAAGCAGATCAGGGCAAAACCTTGGGCAAGTTTCCTTACTCCACACACGCCTAATAATAATCCATCCAAACAAAAACACAATAATAAAATTGGTCATTTTCAATCCATGACTTTGTGGGACGTTGCTGCATGCAATTGGCTGCCGTTTTTTGCCCACAAATATACAGTCAATTAATTTTACAGTATATTCTGTGAAGCACTTTGAGACGTCAATAAGGTGTGAAAAGCGCTATATCAAATGCAAGGATTATTATGTTATTATTTCCTCTGTCTGCATCAACCTGTACTTGAATTTTATGGTATTCTGAATCTATATATTACCAAGAAGCACTGGTGGTTTTGTTTTAGGTTAGTGTGAAAATGATGGAGCTTGCAAGGAAACAGAGAATGAATACAGAGATACGAAGAAATATCTTCTGTGTTGTGATGACCAGTGAAGATTATTTGGATGCTTTTGAAAACCTCTTAAGGTCAGTGCAAAACTCTTATCACCTTGAGAAATAAGACCTCCGTGGAGCTTGAATCATGCATAATGTGACTGACTCAGATGTTACTTGAATGCACCATGGCAACGTAGTAAAATTATTTCTTCCTGTGCTGTCCCCTCCTCCTGATTGGGCTGCCAACGTGAAATATTTTTGTTTTTTGCTTTATCATTATTGCAGACTTGGATTGAAAGATCAGCAAGAAAGGGAGATAATTCACATCGTTGTTGGCTGTTGTCTGCAAGAGAAGACATTTAATCCTTTCTACGCTTTCCTACTGGGAAAGTTCTGTGAATATGAGAGAAGATTTAAGGTAATGTGCATTTCAAGATTTTGTTTCTGATCACTTTGTTGAAGGCGGTGCAGGGGAGAACATGGTGTTTCCCCATTGTTTAAAAGGCTAGACTAGATAAGGTGGAGCATTCTTACGGATAAAGGGATTAAGGGATATGGGGATAAGGTGGGCAGGTGGAGTTAGATTAGAAGATCAGCCATGATCTTATTGAATGGCAGGGCAAGCTCGAGGGGCCGAATGGCTTACTCCTGCTCCTTATTCTTATGTACTTATGATTTGATATTAAGTGCAAGATGATAGTTCAATGTATTGCCCAAAGTATCAGAAACAATAAATCTATCCTTCACCCCAATATACTCTCAGGCAGTTAATTACCTCTGATCCAAAAGTGTCAGCAGATTTTGCTTTTTATTTATTTTTTCACTGTTTGATTTCTCTTGCGCTTATTTGCGGGATGTCTGCATTAAATGATTACTTTTATTCATTCATATTTACCAGTGAATTAGAATGCACTTACCTAATGTGTCTCTTTTGTCAAAAACAAACATGACTGCTTGGAATGTTTGTTTTATTCCTGTGAGCATTTATGCCAGTGTTTCAAACTAGCCTCGAGAAGCAAATGCTTAGATCTATCAGTTTAAGAGTATTTGTCTGCAAAAAATAAAAATCCTCTATTGTGGATTGTATTGCCGCAAACTAAATTGCATTCTACCTCCAATTTTAGTTGAGTGGTTTGTGTATCAATATTAGCACTTTGTTTAATTGTATAAAATGTATTTTAACAGTTCCTAGACTCATTGTAAATGGATTGGCTAAAAGATGTCTAGGGTCTGTAATCCAAAGATGTAATAGCACTTTTAAGATTGTTTAAGAGATAATACAGGTAGACCTCGTTTAACGTTGCTTCAATCAACTTTGTTTTGTTATTACGTTGCTGATACATAGGGGAACAAATATTCATTTAACATTGCGACGTTCGCTATTACATCGTTTGCCAGCAGGTGGAAACAAACTACTTTGGGTAGTGGGTAGCGTAACTGAAATGGTTGTATAGGCATACGTAGAAGTTGAACGTCCAGTATTTTTGCACGGGGTTCGCTTGACGTAATTTCGCTTAAAGTTGCACTTTTCGTGAACACAACTGCGACATTAAGCAAGGACTAAGTGTACTTGTAGAATTCAAGTCACATTTTTCAGGTATAGTGGAACTAAACTAACATCAAATGCATGTTGGATACAGTATATAGGTTGATAGACCTACTGTATACATTTTTCCAAACATAATGTTTCTGTAAGGACTTCATGAAGTATGGCACCAAAGTCTCAAACCTGGTGTGTCGCTTGAACCCAATGCCCCCCGATCCAGAGACGAGAGTGCTTCCAATTGAGCCAGGGTGACACACAATTTTATGTTTTCTTGTAACTGTTTCATTAATGTCATCACAACAATAATTCAGGTTTGTTAAGCATCCTGGGTATATTTCAGATTTGTAACTGAAATAGTTGTGTTTTCACTGTGAATAGATGACATTCCAATTCACCATGTGGGATCGATTTAGGGATTTAGAAAGCATGACCACTACGACGACCACAAATTTGATTAATTTACTTGTCCATCTTCTCGGCAGAAAAGTGCTGTCCCTCTCCATCTTTAAGGTCAGTGTATGCTGAACATAAAGTGTTAATACATCTGGGGGACATAATGTGTGTACAGTATTAGCAGTTTCCATAGCGACACAAAACATAATTTCTATAACTTAAATCATTTTGATAGTTTCTAACAGTAAATCTTTCCCAGGAGTATATAGAGACGTAATCACATAAGGTTTATACAATGCAACTAACTAGAATCTTAAAGGAAAGAAAAATAATCATGAAATATTGCTGTTTTATTGATGGGAATGTAAGGTAGTAAATCTTAACTCATTTCCAAATGAGTTAACCTGGTGATCAGGTTACCATTGATGCCTTACTATATTTGAAATGTAAAAGTAGTCCTGTAACCAAGTACAGTAAAAGCCCGTTTATCTGGCACCCTCCGGGGTGTCAACTGATTGACTGTGCCGGATAATCGGACGGCAAGTTGCCGAAAACTCAACACAAAAAATTAACTTATTTTAAACTTACCATATTAATAATACACTAAATAGTAACATAATATTGTATGGATACTTACCAATAAAGATTCCAACACACTCTGTAAAAAGATCGGTAAAAAAGCATTTTTACTGATTGATAAAAATCCCCAAGTTTGTAAGTTTAATAAGTTTGCACGCATGCGCAAAGTGAGCATACCCATGATTGCTGGAATGGGGAATTGCCCTGGGAGGGGGTCGAGCAATCCGGTTGATCGGGTCATGGATAAACAGGCTTTTACTGTAATTGCATTGCTCCAGGAACAATTTAAGAAGGGGAAAAAACTCGTGCAGAAAGTTGACTGTTCTTTTTGTGCTCCTGACTTGACATTCTAGGTGATTGAATTCAGTGAACTGGATAAACTTAAAGTCAAGTTCCTGCGGCAGATTCTGGTCAAATTGCTTCTGGAATTGGAACCAGAAGAATTGACGAGCGTATTCCAAAGGTATCTTTTTCGGGATTTAACTTCTGTTCCTCTACAAGTAACCGAACAATACTTTGTGCCTACGATGATGATAATAATAATAATCCTTGCATTTATATAGTGCTTTTAACATCTTATTGATGTCTCAAAGAGCTTCACAGAATATACTGTAAAGGGAATTGACTGTATATTTGTGGGCGAAATGCAACAGCCAATTACATACAGGAGCATCCCCACAAACAGCCATGGATTGAAATGATTTTATTATTGTGTTTTTTTGGGGGGAATTATTACGTTTACCTCCTAATTCTCCAGAATGGACAAAGATGATGAACCAATTATTTAAATAGCTTAAATAAGTCTTATTTTCCATATCCTAATTCTGTAGAAAATTTGAGTTACGTCTACCTATTAAATCGGGGCATTTCACTACTTCTTGGGACATCCTCCTGCTGTGAAAGGACCGATAAAAATGTAATTTGTTGTATTTATTGCACTTTGCAAGATCAAAAACCTCAAGTGGTTTTGTTTTACACCTCGTTCCACTCTCCCATCCGCCGTGCTTGTGGCTGTCATACTGCTCTGAGACACAGCATGGAGGACACTATATAAATACAAGTTTTGTTGTTGTCACCAAAGGGAATCGTATAGATACAGTTGGCTTAGTGCTGTGTGGGAGTTGGAGAATAGACAAATATCAAATCTAGGTAATGGATATTTCTTTGGCTCTAAATGTTGATTTTCTCCTGTTATTGCAGGATCTCTGGAATTCCGAAGCTAGCCTTGTTACGAGAGGGTCTGAAACTCTTCATCACACACTTCCTGCTAAAGAATGCCTCCAATCTTGGCTCCTCACAGCAAGCTAATTTACTGAAAGAACACATTGACCTCGCTAAAAAGGCTCTACAAGCCAAAGATGCTAAACTGAAGTTTTAAATATATTACGGATGTCATACGGACGGGAAATCCAACAGTCTGTTCAATTATATATTTAACTCAGTAATTTACAAAAAGAGGATTGATAACATCACCTGTTGAAGCTTCACAGAAGTCATATCAATTGGGCCCATACATTTAATCTGACTTATGCAAAGTATGAATTATGTGAAACTTGTATAAGTTGTATCATATATAGCTTGTGTAAAGTTACGTATACAGCAACAGCAAAATTACATTTATAGAGTGCCTTTCACATTGGGAGGACGTCGTATAAATCGGATTTTACATGATTTATACTTGAGAAAAATACACCAGCACTGAGCTGGCTGCTGACATTAAGGCAGGGTTTCTGAACCATGTTTAATCCATGTACAGTATATTGAAGCTATGGTAACTCATTCTTTCCATGTATAGCACTGCGCTTCATGTGGAAAATATGTTCTGTACAATGAATTGCACAACCAAACGGGTTTTGAAACAACAGGTTTAAAAGAATACAAATTCGTACAAGGCACTATAGTAGTAACACTGTAACTCAATCCTCGATCATACTTGTCCATTGTTATGTACAGGTAGACCCCGCTTAACATCATAGTTTGGTTCTTCAAAAGTGCAACGCTAAGCGAAAAGACATTAAGCAAATACATTTTTCCCGTAAGAATGAATGTAAAAATTGGAATTAGGTTCTTTTGGACATTTTTCGTCAAAATGTTCTTCTTTAAAAAAATTATACTCACTCCCTGACTGCCTGCCCAGCTCACTCACTCACTGCCGGTCTCAACGCTCACTGTCAGTCTGGCACTCTTTTGCTCTCTGCCTCACTCCCAGGTCCTCGTGCCCCCTTTCCACCCGCTGACAAACGACGTAATAGCGAACGTCGCAACGTTAAAATTAATATATGTTCCCAATGCATCAGTAACGTAATAACTAAAAAAGTTAATCGAGGCAACATTAAGCAGGGTCTACCAGTACTGTGCATGTGATCCCTCGACATTGCAGCCGGGAAATTAACCTGTAGATGGTAGCGGAGGTTCCTGCTGCTTCAAAGCTGGTAAGCACTTACCCTTCCCTCTCCACGTGATCACACATTGCTCCATGTCACCAGTCTCCTACCTCATTCCACCCCCCCCCCCCCCCCATGCGTTAGGGTCCTATCACTGGGAAATGATGCGGCAGCCGCTATGATCGGACAGGCTGCTGCGAGTTATGCAATTATTAGTACGACTGTTTTAATTGGATTTAATGGGAAATCCACTGGTACTTGGGCAGATGTACAGCACGGGTGATATGATTTACGCAGAGCAGTTACAGTGAGTTTTATTGAACTAATTTATATAGAAAATCTAAGTTGCTGCATGTGCAGAAGCAAGCACTAGGTGGTGCATTTCTACTGTATCAGTATATGTCGGTGCCTTGTTCTCACCCGGCCCTGCGGGTAGTCATTTCACAATTAAGCTTCCAATTGTATCGTCAATAAAACCTAGCCAAACGTTTTTTTTTGGAAGAGATTTAATTTGGCAAAATGTCTACGTTTTATATTTGTATGCCGGCTTGGCTCAGTTGGTAGCTCTCACACCTCAGAAGATTGTGGGTGCAAGCAATTTGTCATTTCATCACAAATTTACATCAGGGTTGTCAGACACGATCTGCCTTTTAACAAACCCATGTTGACTCCTTTATTAAAAAAAAACGTATTTTTTCCAAGTGAGAATTTATATTGGCCCGGATTATAGTCTCCAGAAGTTTCCCCCACTACTGATGTTGGGCTGATCGGCCTGTAGTTCCCGGGTTTATCCTCCAGGGGTATAACATTTGCAATCCTCTAGTCCTCTGGCACCTCTCCAGTGTCCAAAGAGGATTGAAAAGATTGTGGCCAGAGCCTCCGCTATTTCCAACCTCACTCCCCTCAGTAAACTGGGATGCGTCACATCCAGACCAGGTGGCTTATCTATGATGAGCACCGACAAACTTTTTAGTACCTCTCCATTGAATTTTATCCTATCCAATTTCTGTTCACACACCTGCCATACTATAATAATCCTTAGATTTGATATAGAGCTTTTCACATTTTATCAATGTCTCAAAGCGCTTCACAGAATATACTGTAAAGTGAATTGAATGTATATTTGTGGGCGAAACGCGGCAGCCAATTGCGCACAGCAGCGTCCCCACAACAGTCGTGGATTGAAATGACCAATTTTTTATTGTGGAGTTTTTTTGGGAGGGATTATTATTAGATGTGTGGAGTAAGGAAACTTGCCCAAGGTTTCGCCCTGATCTGCCTGGAGGTCTCATGCGTGTAAAGTAAGTGCTCTAACCACTGAGCTACAGGAGCTCAGTATTGGTTGCATACTGTAAGAGTGGTTGCATTGTCTTCTTTTGCAACGTAGTCATTCAGTACATCAGCCATGCCCTCTGTCACAACGAGATTTCCTCATCCTTTGCCTTCAACCTCATGTGCTAATTGGAGTCTTGAGATTGTCTATCGGGGGGTAGGTAAAAAAACATTTCTCGTTACCCCCTCCACATAACCCCACTGGTTATATTGAAACAAATGATTAGTTCTAAACTGCTGCCCTGGTGGAAATTATAATATAGTAATAATAATAATCCTTGCATTTGATATTGCGCTTTATTCACATCTTCTAGACGTCTCAAAGCATTTTGCAGAATAAAACTGTTAAATTAATTGACTTGTATATTTGTAAATTACAAACTGGGCCCACATCGGGATATGAGCCAGGCAGAGCGAGATGAATTTCCTAGTGACTGTTAAGAGTCACTCATAGATAGCTGTTCATGGTGATAAAATGAAGTCAGAGTTCAAGGCCAGTCTCTGTTGCGACCCTACTGAAGTTTAAGGAACAATTGCTGGTTGAATGATGAGGCTAATTTCGGAGTGGCTAATGGCTAGTTTGTCCTTTGTTGTACTGTATATCACTCGAATTACCGGCTACACTTCTTAAATGCCAAATTATTTAATTAGTACGTATTATAATTTAGTAGATGTCCTAAATGTACTTTTTTTAAAAATGATCTTATGTCACTTATGTCATCATACAACTTAAATTAAATTGTTAAACTTAAACTTTGCCGTTGAGATTTCACCCTATCACAACGTCTCAAAGTGCATTGCAGGATTTTACTATGAAATCTAGAGACAAATTCAGCAAACAACAACAACTTAGATTTATATAGCGCCCTCCACGCCGGACAGTGTCTCAGAGCACTTCACAATAAACCTGCACAGAGTTTTGTCCTCCAAACATCCATGCAGTGAATGATCAATTTTATTGGCCAGAACATTAGGAGGAACTCTCCTCTCTTAATTGCCAACTAGTATTGCTTAGTAATTAAGAGGTACTCGCCTCGCAATCGAGGACCTGGGTTCAAATCCAAGGCAGGGCCAAACATTGGGCAAGTTTCCTTACTCCAAGTGCCTCTGTTCAGCTTGCTGTTAGTGGGAACAAGGGAAGTCGATTATCCAATCACTTTGGTGCCACACTCTGTCCTGATTTTAAGCATGGTGATAGGTTTCCATACGTTTCAGGCACTTGGCTGGCCAAAATACATTGTATTGTAATAAAATATCTTCAAGTTCCCAATAATTCCTTTGCCATGCGGTTTCGTATTTTTCAAAATACTTTGTTTTGCTGCTCAGTTTGGTCAGAGTATCGAGATATCTTCCTTTTTTTTCTCTAGAGTGGGTATATTGTTACCGCTCAATCACTGAAAGCTCTTAAGGCTGATAAATAATAATAATAATCCCTCCAAAAAAACACACAATACAGTATTAAAATTGATAATTTCAATCCAAGACTGTTTGTAGGACACTGCTGTGCGCAATTGGCTGTTGCGTTTCACCCACAAATACAGTCAATTAACTTTACAGTACATTCTGTGAAGCGCGACATAATAAATAAACAAACTAACTAACTAATTAACTAACTAACTTAATGTTAATTGCGGGGATAGCATCAATGTTTGCCTGCATGATTAGGAAGAGTGTGACTGTATCAGATCATATTGGAAACAATTCAACCAAGTTGTATTCATTATTATTAAATCACACAATTTACAGTACATTTCAATTTACAGTACATTCTGTGAAGCGCTTTAAGACGTCCAGAAGATGTGAAAAGCACTATATCAAATGCAAGGATTATTATTCTGTTATTTCAAGACTTGTCAAAAGTATAGATCTATGCAATATAATCATATTCTTTCAAACATGTTTGAATTGTATTTTATTTCGGATTATAAATACAATTTTCTTAAAAAAACAACCTCTCGTTTCCTCCAGCCTTTATCGACATACCTTGCGATCTGTTACGCCTTTGCCTTATTAATTGGGTATTTCACACCATGAATAAAATGCCACTGGATCTGACCTCCTTCCTTGGCAACCCCCAGGTGAGTAAAGCCGTTAAAAAAAAACACAATCCTTTTCCCCTCCCCTCCTTGAGTTGACATTGCAGTTTCACAAAACCAAACTTGAAGGGGACAGAGAGAGAAAGAGAGAGAGGTTGGACAGATAACACAAGCCATTCCTTTTGTTACTAACCCCAGCTGGGCAAACCATCTCTCTTGAATTATAACCTAATCAATAATTGATACTTGCAATCCGGCCATACCATAATCACACAAATTGCCGTGAAACTGACAAAGGATTGAACTCTCCTTATCTGCTTTGCTTGGGTCCTTTGGCCACACACACACACAAAAGCCAGAGCCATTGTCTTCTCACCTCAACAAACCAAAGTGGGTGGATGTCCCAGGTGACCGGAGTCTTGTTTGGGAGATCGAACATCTAGGAGTTGAAAGTTGAAAGAATTGGTTTTGTCATGTTTCTAAATAGACCCAACAATCACAGGCATTGTGTATTGTGTTGCCTTTTCTCACGCCTCCACCTCCTCCTCCCTTGCCCTGCTATCCCCCTCCTGGGTTCCCTCCAAAGTGCATGAGGTTTAAAAACAAAACAAGTCTGCATAATCGACCCAGGGAAGGCAATTTAGACACAAATTCCCCACCGGCTTTAAGTAATTAAAAGTCAAATCAAGAATTCAGAAGAAAGCCAGTGATTTTAATAAGAAAAAGAATAATCCTTGATACAACGCCATACTACAACAACAACAAAATTATACGTGTATAGCGCCTTTCACGTCAGGAGTACGTCCCAAGGCGCTGGACAGTCACTGTAGCAGACCCGAGCTGAAGACAGTGGGAAGGGGAGGAGGGAAGTGGGGGGATTAGGAGTTGCCGATGGGACCATCGAAGAGGAGATTCTTGAGGTGAGACTTGAAGGAGGCCAAGGAGTGTCTTCCAGACATCTCAAAGCGCCTCACGGATTATACCATAAAGTGAATTGACTATATTTTGTGGGCGAAACATTGCGTACAGCAATATCTCAGTCAATGGAGTGAAGTGACCCAATATATTTTTTGTTTAAAAAAGGAATTATTACCCACAGAAAATAAATCTGACAATCGACTAACAAGCTGGTTTCTTCCTACCTACTGCTAAATCGCATTGTTGCCATATTGTTGTCTTCATTGATGTACTGTATTAGGAAAAAGATTCAAGGCAGTTTACAAAGGAATTTGGAGGAGGATCGGGTCATGACCAGGACTAAACACAAATAGTTGTGAAGAAAGGTGTGTAAGTGAGTAAAGTATAAAATTATTACAGGACGAATAGTTATTGTCCTGTAGCTCATGAGTGAGAGACATGGGTTCAATTCCAACGTGATGTATCAAGGATAATTATTATTGGCAGGTCAGGGCGAAACCTTCGACAAGTTTCCTTACTCCAAACACACACACATGCCTGATAATAATCCCTCAAAAACAACAATGATAAAATTGGTCATTTCAACCCACGACTGTTTGTGGGGACACTGCTGTGCGCAATTGGCTGCTGCATTTCGCCCACATACGGTACATTCTGTGAAGCGCTTTGAAATGCATCAAATGCAAGGATTATTATTATTTTGAAGGTAAGAGTTTCATACAGTATATTGTTTCAAAATGCAAATCAGTAGATTCTTGAAGAGGAAAAACCGGAAAGGTTTCTGAGGAACGAAGTGGAGAATGCAATTAGGTTAGTTTGTGGGGAGAAAAACACCCAACGCAGGCTTAACAGGCTGAATAACCTTTCTCCCGCGCAATAAAAAATCTATAATTCCATATAACAGTAAGTGAATGTCACACAGCCTACATACAGCAATAGAGAATGAGCCCTAGTGAATCTTCTACTGGTTAAAATTTACTGTCTGTAATTACTAAAATATTGTCCCTCAGGATTTATTGCTTGCGATAATGTCCAAGGCAGCTGAATTGGACCTTTAACCTGGAATAAGCAGCCAACTGCTAAAATAACTGTCTCCGACGGTAAAATATGGCAAATTAGCAATATAAATTACAGCAGGAGTCACCTGGATTAACAGCCATATGCTCGAAGCAATTGGTTTAATCAACGAAGTTAAGGAGGACATTATGTGTCTGCCAAGGCTAATTTTTTTGTCTTCTCTCTCACCTACCAATCCAGCAATGGCTCTTCCAATGACCTGATGGGTAAAAGGCAGAGTAGAGACGACGCTGGTGTGATTGTCACTCTCTTGAATCACACACGCAGCTTAAGAGTGTGAGAAGCCCTGTATTGTCACCCTTTGAATAATAATAATGTCCTCAATAATGTCCTTGCAGAGAGGTTATCTAATGCTGTAGGGGGGTGGTGGGGGGCGTTAAACTAATTTTGAGGGGGGATGGGAATGTAATAAGTAATAACAATAACAACAACTTCGATTTATATAGCGCACTCCACGCTGGACGGCGTCTCAGAGCGCTTCACAATAGCGGATCCTGGGACTGAGCCAGGGGGAGGGGTAGAAAGGTGTGAAAGGTGCGGTCAAAGAGAAAGATCTTTAGCTGTGACCTGAAACTGGGAAGAGAGGGGGCGAGGCGAAGGGAGTGAGGAAGGGAGGTCAGAGCCTCGGGGCGTAGTGGCTGAAGGCATGGCTACTGAAGGTGGAGCAGAGGATTTGGGGGACATGGAGGAGGCCAGACCTGGTGGAGCGAAGGCAGCGGGTGCTGGTTTAGGGAGAGAGGAGATCAGAGAGGTAGGGGGGGTGCAGAGGAGTGGAGGGACTTGAAAACAAGGGTGAGGATCTTGAAGTCGATCCTCTCAGGGACAGGGAGCCAGTGAAGTCTGGCAAGGACTGGGGTAATGGAGGAGCAAAGTTTGGTGTGGGTGAGAATGCGAGCGGCAGTCCAGAAAAGGGAGGGATAAGACAGAGGAAAAATACAGAACAGGTGAAGTCTGTCTTGGAGATCATGTGTGTAAATGCGCGGAGTTTGACGACAACAACAACAACTTTGATTTACATAGTGCCCTCCATGCCGGAAGGCGTCTCAGAGCGCTTCACAATAGTGGATCCTGGGACTGAGCCAGGGGCAGGGCGAGAAAGGTGACCCAAGGCGCGATCGATGACAAACAAGATTGGTGAGTTGCAGGCTCAAATTGCTGCAAGGGGACATGATGTAGTAGCAGTAACAGAGACTTGGCTCAAACACGGGCAGGAATGGGAACTTCACTGGCTCCCTGTCCCTGAGAGGATCGACTTCAAGATCCTCACCCTTGTTTTCAAATCCCTCCACTCCTCTGCAGCCCCCTATCTCTCTGATCTCCTCTCTCCCCAAACCAGCATCTACTGCCTCTTGGCTATAATGTATTCAGGAGGGATAGAGAAGGAAAGAAAAGGAGGGAGGGTGGCAATATTAATTAAAGACACGGTTACAGCCTCAGAAAGGAATGAGGTGGAAGAAGAAGGCCTAAAAACAAAATATATCTGGTTAGAGTTAAGGAATAAAAAAGGAGCAGTTACACTGTTAGGGGTATACAATAGACCACCAAATAGTGGGAAGGAGATAGACGAGCAGATTTGCAAACAGATTTCAGAAAGATGCAAAGCCAATAGAGTAGTGATAATGAGGGACTTCAATTATCCCAACATAGACTGGCAAAATAGCAGCGTAAAGGGTGCTACTATAAAGGGAGAAGGATTCCTGAAATGTGTACAGGACAACTTTCTTGGTCAGTATGTTTCCAGTCCAATGAGGAAGGAAGCAGTGCTTGGTCTAGTTCTGGGGAATAAAGTAGAGCAGGTTTCTATAGGAGAGCACCTGGGCAATAATGATCACAACATCATTAGATTCAAAGTGCTTATGGAAAGAGACAAGGAACAATCAAAGGTGAGGATACTCAACTGGAAGAAGGCTAATTTGAGCGAGTTAAAAAGGGACCTAGCCAAGGCGGACTGGAGAGAAAGATTGGTAGGTAAAACAACTAAGCAGCAGTGGGAAGTCTTCAAGGAGAAGATAGTTCATCATCATCATCAATAACAACAACAACTTTGATTTATATAGCGCCCTCCACGCTGGACGGCGTCTCAGAGCGCTTCACAGTAGCAGATCCCAGTATTGTGCCGAGTTTGGACACAGAACAGATACATTCCTGCAAAGGTAAAAAGTAGGGCATCCAGACCTCCCTGGATGACTAGGATAATTGGGACTAAAATAAAACAAAAAAAGGAGGCTTATGACAAATGTCATGCCCAAAGTGCGGAAGACAACCAAACAGAATATAGGAAGTGCAGGAGGGAACTGAAAAGGGAAATTAGAGGGGCCAAAATCCTGTATGAGAAATGATTATCGGGTAATAATAATAATAATAATCCTTGCATTTGATATAGCGCTTTTCACATCTTATCGACGTCCCAAAGCGCTTCACAGAATATACTGTAAACTGAATTGACTGTATATATTTGTGGGCGAAACGCAGCAGCCAATTGCACACAGCAGTGTCCCCACAAACAGTTGTGGATTGAAATGACCAATTTTATTAATGTGGGTATTTTTTGGAGGGATTATTATTAGGTAACATTAAAGGGAACCATAAGGTGTTTTATAAGCATATCAAGAATAAAAGGTTAGTGAAAGATAGAGTAGGGCCAATTAGGGACCAAGGAGGAAATCTTATTGTGGAGGCAGAAACTTAAGCATGGCTGATGCATTGAATGAGTACTTTGCATCTGTCTTCACAAAAGAAGAAGATGCAGCCAATGCCCCAGTACCGGAGGAGGCCAGGGAGGGGGCGAGGTGGAGGGACTGTGGTGGACTTCCAGAGGTTGGGGGCAGAGTGGCTGAAGGCTCGCCCGTCAATGGTGGGGCGGGTGTGTGGGTCGGGGGACGTGGAGCAGGCCAGAGCCTGCTGAGCGGAGGGAGGGGGCGGGCAGGTTGGTAAAGGGATAGGAGGTCACGGATGTAGGATGGGGGCGAGGTTGTGGAGGGCTTGGAATGTGAGGACCAGGATCTTGAATTGGATCCTCTGCATGATGGGGAGCCAATGGAGTCTGGCGAGGACAGGGGGGAGATGGGGGTCAACAACAACAACAAAATTATAGCGCGCCTTTCACGTCTCGAGGACTTCCCACGGCGCCGATGTGGTATGGAAAATAAAACTCAGAGGGTATTCTACACACTCACAAACCTCTCTCACCGTTTGAGAGTGATAACGGTATAATTCCAGAGTTTTAGGTAGATTAGTTTTTATTGCGGGTGGACATACCACAAGCTGGGCCTTGGGTACAGAGTCTAGGATTAACGCAATAAACGCCTGAACTCTTCATAAATGGCGGCTTTGTCTGGACTATTAAGTGATAAGGGTATGTATGTATGTATCCATCTGAGGAGGTGAAATGGAACATCAGGGGTGTGCTATCAGTGCGATTTGTAAAGGCATACGGCTACAGTCTCTTTGAGCTGTTTATTGGTTCCACCCCCCACCCCCACTAGAAGAGCAGAGGTAGTTGCCATTAATGTAACCTTTTTTTTCCAAAATCATAATTGAGAGATCTGTTAAAACAGCGCTCCTATGTATTGCTCTGCTATAGACACTGGAACGTGTCACCCAGATGCCATAAAAATATATATAATTTTTTTCTGGAACAAAATGCATCCCAGAAATTAATTTTTTAAAATTCTTGGGAGTGGGGTGGGGTGATTGGTGGGGAGAGGGGTGGGGGAGGTTGGAGGGGGAGCAGGAAGAAAGAGGATATTATTGGACAGTCATTCCTAGCATTAAATTCAAGGTTAATAATAGTTTAATATTTCACCACTCCTCTGCACCCCCCTCCCTACCTCTCTGACCTCCTCTCTCCTCAAAACAGCACCCGTTGCCTTTGCTCCTCCGGTTCTGGCCTCCTGCTTGTCCCCCCGAATCCTCCGCTCCGCCATCTTCGGCCATGGCTTCAGCCACGGAGCTCTGGAGCTCACTCCCTTCGCCTCGCCCCTTCTCTTCCTAGTTTCAGGTCTCAGCTAAAGACCTTTCTTTTCGACCGCGCCTTCGGACACCTTTTTCCCCCTCCCCCTGGCTCGGGCCCGGGATCCGTTATTGTGAAGCAGTCTGAGATGCTGTCCGGCGTGGAGGGCACTATATAAATCAAAGTTGTTGTTGTTGTTCGTCTCAGAATTCATAGAATCATAGAATATTACAGCACAAAAGGAGGCCATTCGGCCCATCGAGTCTGTGCTGGCTCTTTGAAAAGAGCTATTTCGGCTCTTAAATTAAATGTCATTTTGTTGTTGTTGTATTTCAAAGTCAATCCACTCCCCGGCTCTCTCTCTATTTCTCTCTCTCTCCCCATAACTCCGCAAACCCGTCCTCCCCAAATAACCATCCACCTCTCTTTTAAAAGTTGTTATCGAATCAGCCTCCACCACCCTTTCAGGCAATATGTTCCGGATTCCAACAACTTGCTACGTGAAACAAAATTCTCCTCACCCACCTCACCTCTGCTTCTTTTAGAAACTATTTGAAATCTGTGACCTCGAGTCAATGACACACACACACATACACACACACACACACCCACCCACCAGTGGAAACAGTTTTTTTTCCCTGTTCCTTAATTGTCTATTAACTGTGGCAAGTTTCAGATACAATTTCCTATTTTGCCTTACCCACCACTCAGTGACAATGTCAGTCATTAAGTAACATTCGCCAGATCAGTCAAGAATTGATTTCTCTCCCAATCTACTGACTTCAAAGACCGACGGCAAAGTGAACGACATGATAAGATAAATCACATCTGCTCATATCGACTGCTTATCTCCCAGTGAATATTCCTAGTGCTCCTATAAGCATTTCAAAAAAATCTCTAACTTTTTACACAAAGCTAGCTGCCGCGTTTCGCCCACATTATTATTATTATTATTATTAATATTATTATTATTTCTTCTCTCTTTTTAATTAAATGGATATTTTCTCTGTTCCGTTTGACAGAGATATTCCACCTTTGCCCTCCACTTGCTCTCGCCTGGTAAGTGTCTGTCCTTGCCTGTGCGTAACAGGATACCTCAGTAACATTGTCAACAAAATAAAACGACATTGAAAAACTTCACACTATTTCCACTGACTTTACTCGTCGCTTTGAGATGCAAACACGATAAGTCCCCATTGTATTTTGCGATCAACCGACAACATGCTTGGATGTGTGATAGGGTTTGCTTGTGGGCCATAAATATCTTTCGCACAAAGCAAGAGCCCTTCAGACAGAATACGCGCTTCCTCGTTTATGACATTAATAATTAACGAAACACGAATGTATCGTTGTGTTGCGATGTGTCGCATATTTTCACATGCTGTTGTCCGTGCCAAAGGCTTAACGTTTCGGCCTCCTTCTTTAGCGGCTCGAAGCTCATTTAGGGGAACAAAAAACACGCAACCCACGAAGAAGGTGAAAAAAGGGGGGAAAGAAACTGCCACTTAACGTAGCACATTAATTACTGACTGTCCTGCGCAGTTAGTGGGCTGAACCAGGGATTGTATTTAATTTTCCTGTAATCGATCGTTCGAATGGCTACGGTGACAGTAATGAATTGATCCTTAATTTATTGCCCGGTGCTACACGCTCGCTCCATTACTTTTAGGGTGCGTGCATTTCTGCTGACCTCACCACAATCTACTAGAATTTAAAGCATGGACGTAAAACACACACACTCACACACTCACACACTCATTGCCAGAAGTCAGAGATTTTAATGCCTTGTGTGTTCGCCGGAAACGCCTTGCATTCATTCCTTGAACTCTGCCCCCAACCTCTGAAACTCCATTCAGCAGTTCCTCAGCAGTTGATAGAGCGCTTTTCACGTCTTCTAGACGTCTCAAGGTGCTTCAAAGAAAATACTGTAAAGTGAGTTGACTGTATATTTGTGGGCAAAACGCGGCTGCCAATTGCGAACAGCAGCGTCCCCACAAAGTCGTGAATTGAAATTACCAATTTTTATGATTTTTTTGGGGAGGTGTTATTATCAGGCACATGTGTGTGGAGTAAGGAAACTCGCCCAAGGTTTCAGCCTGACCTGCCTGGTTTCGAAACACAGGTCTCACGCTTGCAAGGCGACTTCTCTAACCACTGAGCTACAGGAGCTCCACAAAGAAACATAATAATCCTTACGTTTGATATTGTGCCTTTCATGTCATGAGAACATCTCAAAGCATGTCCCAGGATCTACTATAAATGGACAGACTGTGTGTTTTGTGGGTGAAACTCAGCAGCCAGTTGAGCACAGCAGTGACCCATAAACAGTCGTGGATTTTTTTTTGGACGGCGTTTCCGAATTGCTATTTTTTCTTATTGCAGAATTTCACCCACAAATATAGTCAATTCACTTTACAGTATATCCTGTGAAGTGCTTTGAGGCGTCTAGAAGACGTGAAAAGCGCGATATTAAAGGCAAGGATTATTATTATATATATATTGAGAGCGGGGGGAGAAAGGTGAATAGTTAGACTTGTGCACAGAGAAAGAGGGAGAGAGGGAGAAGTTTGAGGTGAGAAATCTGTCACACATATGCACACATACACACACACACACACACACACACATAGAGGAAATAAAATTTGCTCCTAATATTTGCAGGCATCATTGATGTGAATTTATAACACTGAGAGCCTCTCTCAGTTTTCTCCTGAGCAGATTCAAATAATGCACTGCTGTTTGCTGACTTCAGTTTCACGCTCAAACGCACAGACTTTTAATATCTTTCCTCGAGCCTTAGCAGCAAGGGAATGGTTCAAATATATAAGTATATATATTAAATTGTTACCAACGTAAAACACACAAAGGTACAATTAATTAATTTTTAGGGTGGGGACAGGGGAAATACACACAGAAAGTGGAAGTTGAATAAAATTGGGTATTACTTAATACTGTCCAGGGCTCTATTTGTTTGTAATGGTTGTTGAAATCTATTTGTGTTAAGTGGCAACCACAGACAAAAAATCAATGGAACAATCTTTGCCTCTTGCTTTCTAATTTTATTAGCAAATATTTTCAGGGGGGAAAAAATCGATGAAGTTAACCAGGCAGCAGTTGGGAATAAACACAGAATAAACATGATTAATCTTCTTGACACACACACAATCTCTCACAGACTCCACACACACTTCCACACATACTCACTCTCACACACACTTTCACACACACACTCACACTTTCACACACACACACTCACTCACACTTTCACACACACTCACACTCTCCCATATACACACACTCTCACATACAGTCACTTTCACACACACTCTCTCCCATATACACACACACACTCTCACATACTCCCCCTCCCACCAACACACACGTACCCACACTCTCTCACACACACACACAGAATCTCTCTCAGTCTCTCTCGCACACACTCACTGACTGATTGATGAGAAGTTACAGCAAAGGTTTATTAAAAAAAACATGTGATACCCTGGTGTTAAAATGTTTCTGGAGTTTGACTTGGTCCTAATGTTTACTGTGTAGTACATTTGCACAGATCCGATAAAACCATTAGCAGCTATATTTCAGAATACAGTAACAACGGGGAGGGAGATGTGAGAGAGTTGGCTTTTGGCTGTAATAATGTACATAATGTTTGTGGGGACGCTGCTGTGCGCAATTGGCTGCTGCGTTTCGCCCACAAATATAAACAGTCAATCCACTTTACAGTATATTGTGTGAAGCGCTTTGAGACACAGTCTAGAAGATGTGAAAAGCCACTATATCAAATGCAAGGATTATTATTATTGTTGTGTAATAATTTGCTTTCTGAGACATGTTCTTCAAACATACAATACATAATAATAATCCTTGCATTTTGGTATAACACTTTTCACTATACAGTATGTATATACATATTGTATATATTGTAATATGTAGATATACACACATATAGAATATATTTACTCTTTCATACACACCACCCCACAAATACTCCCTTGCATTTTGATAATTCTTGCAATTAACATTAGCAGAAATCTGCAACCTGGAGATTGTTAATAAACCAATTGTGTGGAAGTTCAACGATTATTAACTTTCATTTACACACACACACAGATATACATGCAGATTTCAGGCAGAAATCACGTGTTTTTCCAGAAGTGATAAATACAAACAACAACAACAACAAAAAAGAGAAGGAAAAATGTAGAAAATAATTAAAATAAGTAATACAACTTGGCTATTGACGGGAGCTCGGCAGAAATTATCTTAGCTTTAATATTATTATTAATAATAGCTCATATATAAAGGTGGTTCCTTTAGTTACGCCATCCAATTTATTATCCAATGAAACAAATCCAAACCCCATTCACTCTGCAAATGGCTTCTGAAATGGTGTTCATTACAAAACATTTATTGTGCAACAAACAAACAACAACATCAACAACAACAGCAACCGTGAGTGTGTGTGTATGGAGTGTGGGTGAGTGGGGGGAGTGGGGGAGTTGGAAGGAGGAGGGGAACACAGCGAAGTCCTTTATAACTAACAATAGATATAATAATCGCATGCAGAACAAGAGGCTGAGATTTATATAAATACAATACAAAAATAAACACACACAGGTCCTGCAAATCTGCCACATATATATATATATATTTTGTCTTCTCAATGTCCTAAACTGAACCAAACAAAGCAATGGGATGGAAACTCCCCCCCCTATATAAATATATAGAGAGAGAGAGAGAGAGAGAGAGATTACTGTCAAGGGAGGAAAAACGAAATGAAACAATCTGTGGGTTTAAGCCCTAGAGGGAGAAGGGGAGGAGAGGGGGGAAAAGGATGGAAGGAGAGAATGGTAAGGAGGGGGGTAGAGAGGGAGGGGGGGTAGAGAGGGAGAAAGGGAGAGCGAGGTAGAAAGGTAGGAGAGAGGGAGGAAGAGAGGTAGGAGAGAGGGAGGAGGGAGGGAGCAGGGGAGGAGGGGGGGGTAGAGATTGGAAAGGAAGGAGTTAGAGGGAGAGAGTAAGAAGAGAGGTAGAGAGGGAGATAGAGAGATATAGAGAGGGGGGAAATCAGCTATTTGATTTTGATTGCTGCAGTCTGTGATGTCTGACTGGTTCCATCTTCAGATGAACAGTCTGAATTGTGACATGTCATGTGGTTGTCTGCCTCTCCCTCCATCACCCCCTCCTCCATCACCCCCTCCTCTTCCTCCTCCTCTTCCTCTTCTTCACTCTCTGCAAAGTCTCTCTGTGGTGGGGTGTGTTTGTGGGGCTGTTTTTTGCCAGTGTCAGGCATCTCTTGGCTTTCTCTGTTCCTCTCCTCTTTATTCTTCCCTCTCTGTTTCTCAGCCTCCTGCACCGCCTGTTCTTTGGCTTTTTTGCTTCGTTTCCATTTCATCCGCCTGTTTTGAAACCAGATTTTTACCTATTTTTTTTGGGGGGGGGGAAGGAAATGAGGAAAAATATATATTTTTTAATTTATTTTAATTTTAAAACAAAAAATAAAAGCCCCACAAGTACCAATCTATTAGCTTTTTGTAAATTAAAAAAACTCTTGCTTTTACATTTTTTTTCAATTTAATTTTTTAAATATTTTTTAAAAAGCGAGAGTTTTCAAAAGAAAAAAATATATATTTTGGGGGCAAAGTGACACAAAAAATTAGACAATTGTTATCATTATTAATACAATGGTGTTATTGCTACAAAAGCAGTTATGGCTACAAAATCTATTATTCTATTATTATTGCTAAACGGCAATTGGGTGTCATTATTGGAGTGGTGAAAGTAACTAATGTTACAATTTAATCATTGCAATTGGCATCATGATTGTATTGAGGAGAGTAATTAATAATACAATTTAATGATTGACAAAAGCCATATTACTTGTTCCAACACCACAGCCTCCAGCCGGCAGTAACCTGAACAAGTTGGTATTAGTTTTCGCTGTTGTTTGTTGTGTGTGTATGTGTTTTGTGTGTATGTGTTTTTTGTGTGTGTGTGAGAGAGAGATTTAATTTTAAGTGGAGTTGGGATCAATCAATGGAGTGAAGTGAGTTAGTGAATATACACACTGGTGGGTGGGTGGGTGGAAGGAAGGAAGGAAGGAAATTAACAGTAAAGGGAGGTAATGAAACGTGATATTATTATTATATTATTATGATGATGATGATGATGATGATGAGGAGGAGGATTGAGTTGGGAGAGCTGGGGCTGTTACCTGTGTCTCTGTCAGCATTAGAGATGTGGCCACTTCAAACCTTTTGGGTCGAGACAGGTATTTGTTGAGTTTAAATTGATGCTCTAACTCCAGTAACTGTTGGCTAGTGAAAGCCGTCCTTGGTCTTCTACATTTGCCCAACATATTCGACTGTGTTTGTGCTGCAGAGGGGAGGGGGGGGAGGGGAGGGGGGTCACAGCAGAGGATTTAAATAAAGAGAGAGTTAGTTATAATGGTGGGAGGGGAGGGAGGTTGGCTAAATCTTATTAAACCTGTGTTTTTAGTTGTTTTTGTTCTATTTTCAACAACAAAAATCTCGATTTTCATTGATGGAGATTTTACAACAGAACTGGACAAATGTAGATTTATTTTTTAAATATGTATGATTAGTATTATGATTATGATTACAGTTTATCTGAACGACTCCAGTATTGTTTACAGATTTTCTTTTGCCTGAATACCTCCCCCCACCAACACACACACACACGGCAGTTTCTAATATAAAAAAACACATAAAATACATTTTTTTTAATACTGTAATCCACTCAATCCACTTTACTGTACTGTAAATGCAAATGTAAATGACTAAATAAAACGCAAATATTATTACTATTAAATC
Organism: Hydrolagus colliei; assembly: GCA_035084275.1. Taxonomy (NCBI): domain Eukaryota; kingdom Metazoa; phylum Chordata; class Chondrichthyes; order Chimaeriformes; family Chimaeridae; genus Hydrolagus; species Hydrolagus colliei. The sequence goes on along the minus strand of CM068743.1, from coordinate 39,079,651 downwards.
CCCCCTTGTTTGTGCTTTAAAAGATTGCATTTCACATCAGATTTTGACTGATTATTTGTGTTGTGGTTTATTTGGTTAATAACGACTTTCGCCCACAAATATACAGTCACTACACTTTACAGTATACATATTCTGTGAAGCGCTTGGAGGCACAGTCCAGGAGACTTGACAAGGCGCTAATGTCAACTGAAAGGATTATTTTTTCAAAACATTATTATTATTATCCCAGCGAATTGACAATAAGGAATTAAATATGATCACATTACAATACGAATATATATTAATAAATTCGTTCGAAAGACGCGTATAAATTATTATTGGGGCGAAATCGCACCTAATTTTCGAAAGAAATTTTTAAAATTAAACTGAGATCATTTAGGTTCAATGTAATGACGTGTTTTAAACTGGCTCAAATCATCTCTTTTTACTTATTATTTAGCCTGGGATTGGAATCTGTGAAAAAACATTATGTTTTTAAAAAATTACAATAGTTATTCTATATAAAAATATATATTTTTTATTTTTAAAACTGCCTCGATTAGTCTCTGTTTATTAATTGTTATTTTGCCTGCATTAGGTGTAAAATAAGATATATCTCGAAGTAGAAAAACCTCGATTTGTTCAAGAACAAGTCAGATAGATTTCAGTTAGCAAATATGATATATTATTATTATTATTAGATTGGAAAATAATCTCCGGGGGGTACAGTATATATATCTATAATTGGTTTCACAAATTCTTATGTTCTTACAAAGTGCTGTGATTTTTTTTAAAAAATCTGTTAATTAGCTTAAAAAATAAATCTAGAAAGCCAGAGTCAGTGCCTCTATTGTATGTGTGCGTTTAAAACACACACACACATCACACAACATAACATTGCAAAAATCACTTTAAATAACTCTGTGAGATTCAATTAACATCACCAATCCTCAGCAGCATTTAAAAGTGCATCATTCTTCCCAGTATATTAAACGACTGGCTTGTAGTTTCCTTAAAAGGGACCATTGATTTCCCAAAGGAGCAACATATGGCAGGCACTAAAAATGTACCATTGGATGAGGGTGACATTAGCTCAATTTGCTCAGTGGAAAGCTAATTGGACCCCCCCCCCCCCCCCACACACACACACACACTAGTCAGAACGCCCTCACAACTCTCCCTATTCCCAGCTAGACACTCAAAATCCATCCTTTAATTAAAACATTAAAACACTTATCACAAACCACCCACCCCAACAAAAAAAACCTCAGTGATTCACTGACAGAATAACACACACACACAACACACGCACCCCCACTCACTCACTACACACACACACAAAACACACTCAACACAACACACACACATACAACACACCACACAAACACACACTCAACACAACACACACACCACACAATACACACACAAAAATACACACAGACTCACACACAACACACACGGACACACAAACTCACACACACAACACACACACAAAAACACACACACAATACACAGAGTGCCTACACTTCACAATAAATCCCTATCAAATCTTTCCAAAAAAAATCCTGTCACGTGAAGTAATACCACTGATAATATTTATATAATTGTGGCGTTTTTCTCTTTGATTTGCCATGATGATAATAATGGCTATATTAATCTTGCAACGGGTTAGAGTTTGGAGTCTGCTTGTTGCAATCATATTATTATAAGAATAAAGCAGTAAACTATTATCTCAAGTGACATAATTAGAATCGGAATTGTTATTAATGTTATTATTGTATTTTTTTTCTTCAAACAAAAATTCGATTTCCCGGCGGGTGGAAATTTCAGACAAATAGAGACAAATACACATTTTGGACTCTCAGTTTGTTTGAGCCACCGCCGGCCAGCAATACTGAAAGACTTTTCTGTCTCAGTAAATTTCTCCTAGACAAATAGCCGCTTTGGGCGTGAAAGGGAGTCTCCAAATTCTATACACAGCCTTTTAGAATATATGCTACCAATCGCTTTAAGACGAATAATAATAATAACAATAATAATAATAATAACTAGTAATAATTCTTGTTTTAGGTTCAGATCCATAAAGATATTGCTCACACCTCTACCTGTGACTGTTTGGATGATTTGCCTTTGCTACAAACTGAAAGAATTGCTATTTTTATTATTCTTATTATCCTTACATTTCAAACAGAAAAAAAAACCCAGAAGGTTTGTTTCCTCCCCACAAGTTCAGCCAAATTCATTCATTTTACAAAAACAATCTTCGACTCCTTCATGTGAAAAAACATGTAAAATATACAATGATCTATCTATCCATATGTATACATAAAAATTATATGTATTTAATGAAGGAGCCGGACCCACAACTTTCACGATAACTCACTTGTAAATGTAGCAACGAGACATTTCAGATTCGACCCTCAAAACACTTCCATTAAAATGTGAATTTCATTTAAAAAAATTGCGCCAGTTTAGAAATGATTTTTAATTCTGCTTTTGAGTGAGTGTGTGAGAGTGTGAGTGAGTGGGTGTGTGTGTGTGTGTGAGCGTGAGAGTGTGAGTGAGTTAGTAAGCGAGTGAGTGTGTGTGAGTGGGACACACACACACACACACAAAATAAAGGAAAATTACAGAGAGAAAAAGAAAAAGAATAATAATAAGAAGAAAACCTTTCTTCATTAATAACCCGCACAGATCTCGTGTGTGTGTGTGTGTGTGTGTGTGTGTAGTAAAAATACAAAGAGCCAGTTTCTAAAGTGTAAATGAAACAAGACACAACGGGTTGCATTTTAGAGTCTGCATGCTGTTTGTGAGGAGTATATATATATATATAGTTTACACACCAAACACACACACACACACAACACACACACAGAGAGACTCTGCCATTCACCACACAGAACACAGAGCGGCTTAATTATTACCTTGTCCTGGACACATACATTACATACATTTGCTCAAACCACCAGCCACAAAAAGCCTATAGTCACTGCTCTGCAAACACTGATGAACTGAGATTTTCACACTGACGTGTCACTATTTTTTTAAAGCAACTATTTTAGCTCCCTCTCCCCCCCCCCCCCTCTCTCTCCCTCTGTCCCTCCCCTTCCCTCCCCCCCCCCCCCCCCCCACCCACGTTTTGGAGAAGAAGATTTTTGACTCATTTTTCCCTTTAATTTCTCTTCTCCCCCCCCCCCCCTCCCCCTCTCCCCCTCGCTGTCTCTCTATCTATCCCCACCTTCGCTGGACATGTTTCCACACTCACTCACTGACACACAAAATAAAAATGTAGTGAAACATTCTGAAACGCCTTTTAAAAAAAAGCTCTATTTATCAAATGCGAGGAATTCTTCTTCTTCTTCTTCATATTATTCTAGAAATCACAGTCTGTATAATTGATGGCTTCGTTGTGGGGGGGGGGGGGGGGGGGGTGTAGAAATGTACTTTAAAATCTGTAGTATTTGTAGTTTAAAATCTATAGTATTTTTTCTAACTGCTAACGAATACTGCACCTTCATAAGGCAGATCTCAATCTAATCCGTCTCTAGATATTGTCAGAGAGATTACATCCAGGTTGCACCTTTCACAGGTTTCTAATATATGTATAAAGATAAATGTATCTCTGTCTCTACATTTACACACAAAGAAACATTAATTGGCCGCCGCGTTTCGCCACAAATATAGAGTTAATTCACTTTACAGTAGATTCTGTGAAACGGCTTTGAGACAGTCTGGAGAAGATTGTGAAAAGCCGCTATATCAAAAATCATTATTATTATCTTATTATTATTATTATTATTATTATGATTCTGTGAAGCGCTTTTGAGGCTTCTCTGTGACTTGTTAAGGCGCTGTAACAACGTTAGTATTATTAGTAGTAGTAGTAGTATTATTAAACCAGTCTTTGCAGTGATTTCAGAGCTCGCCGATAATTTAACAACGAAACTGGTATTCTTTAAACCCAAAAATAATTTGTGATAATACGCTTTCACTTTATAATGGAAACCTCTCTCTCTGTGTCTGTCTCTGTCTCTGTTTCATTCTCTCTGTCTCTTTCTCTGTCTCTCCCACTCTCTCTGTCTCTCTCAGTCTCTCTGTTTCCCTCACTCTCTCTGACTCTCTCTCTCTCTCACTCTCACTGTCTCTCTCAGTCTCTCTGTTTCCCCCACTCTCTCTCTCACTCTCTCTGTTTCCCTCACTCTCACTCTCTCCGACTCTCTCAGTCTCTCTGTTTCCCTCTCTCTCTCTCTCTCTCTCTCTCACTCTCTCTGTCTCTCTCTCCTCACTCTCTCTGTCTCTCTCTCTCTCACTCTCTCTGTCTCTCTCTCTCTCACTCTCTCTGTCTCTCGCAGTCTCTCTGTTTCCCTCACTCTCTCTCTCACTCTCTCTGTCTCTCTCTCTCTCACTCTCTCTGTCTCTCGCAGTCTCTCTGTTTCCCTCACTCTCTCTCTCACTCTCTCTGTCTCTCTCTCTCTCACTCTCTCTGTCTCTCGCAGTCTCTCTGTTTCCCTCACTCTCTCTCTCACTCTCTCTGTCTCTCTCTCTCTCACTCTCTCCGACTCTCTCAGTCTCTCTGTTTCCCTCACCTCTCTCTCTCACTCTCTTCTGTCTCTCTCTCTCTCACTCTCTCCGACTCTCTCAGTCTCTCTGTTTCCCTCACTCTCTCTCATCACTCTCTCTGTCTCTCTCTCTCTCACTCCTCTCCGACTCTCTCAGTCTCTCTGTTTCCCTCACTCTCTCACTCACTCTCTCTGTCTCTCTCTCTCTCACTCTCTCTGTCTCTCTCTCTCTCACTCTCTCTGTCTCTCTCTCTCTCACTCTCTCTGTCTCTCTCTCTCTCACTCTCTCCGTCTCTTCCAGTCTCACTGGTTCTCTCACACTCTCTCTCACTCCCTCTCTCTGTTTCAGTCTCTCTCAGTCTCTCTCTCCTTCTCTCTCACTGAACATATAGTGAAAGACAGTGAACCAGTCATCTTGATTGACCTCCTCTTGGGTGTGTCTGTGTGTGTATTTATTAAATAATTTTTTAAATCATATTTCTAATATAACATGACTTGTTGCCTAATTCGCTGCTTTTGTTTTTGATGAATTGACTTCTCTGCCGCCGTTTTAGTGTGTGTTTTTGGCAGACATTTCATTAGAATTATTATTAGAATTATTCTATTTGAGACATCTTTGAAATCACTGCAAAGGCTGTTTAATAATAAATCCTACTCCTCTCATTATTATTATTATTATTATTGTTAGTAGTAGTGTGATTCAAAGACTCGTCAGAACCCACAGACACCAAAGATCACAGTTGACTTTTACGCACACTAACATCTGTAATAATTAATAATAGAAATAATCCTTGTGTTTGACACGGCACCTTATCGCGTACTTCTATTGTGTCTCAAAGCGCTTCACGGAATATACTGTAAAGTGAATCGACTGTATATATTTGTGGGCGAAACGTGGCAGCCAATTGCGCACAGCAGCGTCCCCACAAACAGTCGTGTGGTTGAAATGACCAATTTATTATTGTAGTTTTGAGGGATTATTATTAGGCGTGTGTGTGTGTGTGTGTGTGTGTGTCTGTGTGTGTGTGTGTGTGTGTGGAGTAAGGAAACTTGTCCAAGGTTTCACACTGACCTGACCTGCTGGAATCAAACCCGGGTCTCTCTCACTTGCAAGGCGAGCGCTCTAAACCACTCACTCTCTTTTTTTTCCCTACATGAAAAGTTGACCAGTTTTCCTGCTGACAGAACCACTATATACCAATCCTAAAAGGACATATATATATATATATATTTTAAATCTTGCGTTTCGCCCACAAATATACAGTCAATTCACTTTACAATATATTCCGCAAAGCGCGTTGAGACGCCTTGAAGACATGATAAGGAGCAAATATTATAACAAATTAAAGGATTATTATTATTATACCAGTAAAAATACAAATAGATGTTTTTATTTTGTTTGCTTTAGTGACATTATTATATATACACACGATAATAATACAAAAATAAATGTTTCATGGTTGACTATTTAGTTGACCAGTGGTCAAATCTCTACTGTTTTGCTGTGACAATGAATTGTTTTTTTTGCTTGGCGTATGTAAATCGTGATATACTTAAGACATAATTAATTCTCTGCTATTTTGTCTGATATTCCCTTGCCAATCTTACTGCTGAACCACCAAACACCCCCCTTAACCCCCACACAAACAAAACTAACGTAGGAAAATGTGTCATCAATCTGTGATATATTCTGTGTGTGTGATTTTATTCCCTATTACTGTATTTTGTTGGCTTTGTCTTGATTTCCAGGGGGGGAAAAAACAGAACGAAATTATTTTACAA